>APFE031039139.1:34965-65464 GCA_000404065.3 Pinus taeda
TTTTCATCAGTATTTTTGATGTAGCATTTACTCCCAAAAATTTTGAAATATTTTACCGAAGGAGTCTCACCATACCATAGCTCATGAGGGGTTTGAGTGCTGTTCACCTGAACATTTGTTTTGTTGAGAATAACAACTGCAGCAAATGCGGCTTCACCCCAGAAAGTTGCAGGAGTTCCAAACTCATGAAGCATAGCACGAGTCATTCGTTGAACCGTTCTGTTCATCCTTTCCACTACTCCATTTTGTTGAGGAGTCCTAGCTGTAGAGAATTCTCTTCTTATTCCATGTTCTTCACAAAAATCAAAAAATTCATTTGACGTAAACTCCCCACCTCTATCATATCTGAGGCATTTAATTTTGTGATCTGATTCGTTTTCAACCAAAGCTTTGAAGGATTTGTATTTTTCGAAGGCTTCATCTTTGTGCTTCATAAGTCCTATCCAAACCATCCTTGAATAGTCGTCAATAAATAATATAAAGTATTCTTCTCCCCGAGGTGACCTTTTCCTAGATGGACCACATACATCAGTATGGACAAGCTCAAGTGGCCTGCTAGCTGATCCTTCCTTCTCAGGGAAGTTAGTTCTGGTTTGCTTACCAAACTGACCTGACTTGCATATTGTATTGTCTCGAATTCTGATGTCTAGAAGACCACGAACTCCTTGGTATTTTCATGCTTTCCTTATTTGTGAGAAGCTTAGGTGCCCCAATCTCCAGTGCCATAGCCAGTGTTCATCATTCTTCGTTAGATAGCATTGATGTTGTCCGTCTTTGAATATATATAAATTATTTGGAGTTCTTATGCCTTTGATCATTGTTTCTTCTGTATCAAGATCATGAACACTACATCCATTTGATCAAAATATTACCTCAGTTCCTTGATCACACGTCTGATTGACACTCAATAGATTATGCTTTAAGCCATCAACATACATAACATTTCTAGCTTTGACCTTTTCTTTCAACAGAACAGAACCTTTACCTTTTATGAGCGCAGAGGTGTCATTTCCAAATGAGACCTTCTTCTCCTTTTCTAAGGCACTATATGACTGAAGTTTTTCCTTATCACCTGTCATATGTTTTGAACATCCACTGCGATGTACAATTGATTTTCCTTCCCTTCTGCATATAAGGCTACACCACATCTTTCTGGTTGCAGTTCTTTCATTCTCCATGTTTTGGCACTTGAGGTTTGTTCCTTCTGAGTTGTTTGCTGAAACCTACTCTTGCATTCAGAACCTTCATGACCGAAGTTGTTACAAATAGAACAATCAATTTTGTTTTCAAGAGAAGAAAAGTTATTGTAGGTTCTTTTCATGATCCTAGTCATACTTCTTTGTTTTTGAGATTATCTAGTCATGATTGTCTTATAGGAAACACATTGAGATGCTTTGTGACCAAAGTTACGACAAGAGAAGCATTTGCCATTGAAGAAACTCCTGCGATTATCAAATCTACCAACCAAACGATTGTAGTTTCTACTGTCATCCATTCTTGAGGTATATTGAGAAGATTTTACCTGTGGCTGATTGTAGCTTATGTTCATCCTTAAGGTGGATTACCCCCAATTTACCTGGTAGTCTTTGTTCATTCTTGAGGTAAATTGTCCCTGATTTACTTGGTGATATCCATTGGGCCTTTTCTCAATCCTCCTTGCTGCATCAAGATAAATTTTGGAGGTGGATGGTTTCTGCGCTTGAGATGTTTCTTCATTATATCTCAGACCTATCTTGATTTGGGGAGAATGCTGCACATTGATAATCTCATCTAGATTTTTAGATCCTTTAACAAATCTAAGATTAAGAGCTTTTGTTTTCACAATCTCTTTTCTAAGTCCCACAATTTCACATTCTAACTTTTCATGATGTTTTTCCCTTTCAGCCAGTTGAAATTGCAGAGTATCAATAATCATAGTTTTCTCTTCTATAAAAATTTTGAGTTTAGGAATCTCTTCATAAACACCTGCTTCATCTATAGCATCCATGAAATCATCATATTCAAAAGCCATTAAAATTCTATAATTATTACCTCGTTCATCTTCATCACTATTTGAGAGTCCATCACTGTCTTCATGAGTGTAGTAGCTTTTCTTACTTACATTATGTTTCTTGTTCCATCTAACAGGTTCCTTACCTTTGCCAAGCTTGTCTTTCTGAGGACACTTGGCAGCATAGTGACCGACTCTTCCACAAGCAAAGCATTTGAAGGGTAACGGTTACCCTCTGAATCTTCCAGTAACCCGTTGAAGGTTCTTTGACAAAATTTGATTCTTCCTCTTCTTCTGACATATGTCCTGACTCATAGTAATCTCCTTTGCCTAAAGCCTTGAATGTAGCTTCTCTCCTATCAGAAGTTCCTCCTTTCCTCATTTTGTAAGTAGTTAGAATTTCATGTAGCTGTGACATGGTAATTTTCTGTAGATTCTCTTTTTCTTCTATTGCAGAAACTTTTGATTCAAACTTAGGAGACAAATTTCTTTGAACATTTTCAACCACAACCGCCTCTTTTATTTCTTCACCCAAGTTTTTCATACAATTAACAATATCATCTATTCATAGGAAACAGTTAGCCACACTTTCATCATTGTACATTCTGAGATTTTCATATTGAATTATGAGGGTTTGAAGTTTTTCTCGTTTTACTTGTTCATCTCCTTCATAGCTCAGAACGATCTTGTCCCATATTCCTTTTGCAGTTTTATACTGCATAACCTTGACAAATTCTGATTGAGATAGACATCCTAATAGAGTATTGACAACCTTTGCATTTGTTTCAAACTGCTTCTTCTCAGTCGGATCTGTGGGAGTTGCTGATGGAAAAGTGTACCCTATATCTATGATATCCCAGACTTCTGTACCAAGAGATTGATGATAGGTAGTGACTCTTACCTTCCAATAGACGAAATTGGTCCCATCAAAAATTGGTGTCCTGATCGATGCTTCTCTCTCGTAGTTGCTCATGATGATAGATCTTCCTTCAAGCGATCAAGCTTCTTCTAAAGGACCTGATCTTATACCAATTGTTGGAAATAATACTGAGAGGGTGGGGTGAATCAATATTATCAAACAATTATCAATTTATACAAATATTTCCAGATCTGACAATTGAAACTTTCATATAGCTTCCAAACTTATAATTTAATTTATTCTTCATATGTTTGTCATTAATCTGTATGTGTGAACCATAGAATAATGAGCAGGAACACAAAATAGACAGTCACACCAAAGAACACAAGATGTAAGGTGGAAAACCAATGTGGGTGAAAACCACCTGCTGAAATATGTCTCTATCTTCTTTCAATTAGAAACTTCTTCTTACAATGATTTTGTATTGGTGCAGTCTTTTACCAGTATGCAGGCTGCAACCTGCAGAGAGCTACAACCCTCTCTCGTTTTCCAGCTTCTTCTAGAAGGGAGCTATAACCCCCTTAGCTCTTGTACTAGCTGAAATACTAGTACGTAGGTGCTGACCTACAGAAGGCTACTACCTTCTCTTTCCTTCCAGGGACCATGTTTCATCAATTTTCAAATTGGATCTAAAACATCAAGTACATGTGCATCACCCAATCTCCTTTAAACAAATAACTTCTCAGAATGCAGTAACCAGAAAATAACACGAGTAACTAGATCTCTAAAGAAACAGTTAAAAGACAGTTACAATATATTTCAAGAAAGGTCCGCAACTTCATCGAAGGAAACCTGTGGATATCCACAATTCTGCCATGACGAGCCTGCGCAACTCCGCACCCACACTGTCTCCTGTTCAATGCACCTCCTCACCTACTCCGTTGTCGCTCCTACGCACCTCCGGATTTAGACAGTTTATCAGTTCTAAAACATACCCCAGACAGTCGAAATCACAGATCCGTTCATGCGTCAAAGGGATCCCAACTCTTCAGTAGATCTTACTTATAATGCTCTGGTTTCTCCTTGATTCAGATTCAACTGTGACTCACCAACCGATTATCAGAAATTCATATCTTTCTCTTCTTAAGATTTTCAACACACTTGTGATTAGCCAAATGATCTCCTTTCCTTTTTATAGGTTATGCCTCACTCAAAACCATGGACCAAAACCATTGAGAAACAATACCACGGACCCAATACTTGGGTTCAACACTTTTGGATGCAATACCATAGACCAAAACCATAGGATCAAAAACTGTCAGACTAATACCATGAACCAACCATAAGATTTCCCATGTGCGTGCGCTTTTCCCTGCATGAAAGTGTGTGAACTTTTCTTTGCATGAAAGTGCATGAACTTTTCTTTGCATGAAAGTGCATGAAATTTTCTCTGCATGAAAGGAACTTTTCTCTCCATGAAAGTGTGTGAACTTTTCTCTGCATGAAAGTGCCTGAACTTTTCTCTGCATGAAAGTTTGTGAACTTTTCTCTACATGAAAGTGCGTGGACGTTTCTCTGCATGAAAGGAACTTTTCTCTACATGAAAGTGCGTGAACTTTTCTCTGCATGAAAGTCTGTGAACTAGAAAATAACTTTACTGCACTATAATTTATCATCTGAGATGAGTGGGTTTCCATCAAGTACAACATATGTATCATAATGCCAATAGAGTATAGTTGATTTACCTCAGTTTCACCAAATTTTTCTTATTTGATGGGAAACTAAAAAGAACCCCCTCCAAATTCTAAATGAATACAAAAACTTGAAAAGGGCTCCAAATGAGATTATTGAAGACTATTGTGCTAGGTTTAACCATGTCTATAATTCCATTCTAGCTGCTATAAAGCCCCCATGAGGATTAGTCCATATTCAATTTCCAGAAGGATTTGATGTAGACATGGCCTATCAATTAAGAGAAAGAGACCCAACCCCTCTTGAAGAGATGAAAAGAAATGTTGTTAAGGTAGAGGCTAATTTATTAGCCAAAAGAGCTAAACTAAAAATAGAAAGAAGGGTCACTATCAAGGAGGAACTTTCCTCCTCTCCATCAGATTCCAAACTAGATAATCTAGTTAAAACTATGGAAAAAATGATGGACGGGATCACAGCAGTAAATAAAACACCTCCTAGAGAACCCTAGGGAGGACCTCAAATTCAAAACCCCAAATTTAGGAGAAACCCACCACAGATTAAACAAAGGGAATGAAGAGGCCATGATGACCAGCAACCAGTTAAGCCTCCTTTTTAGGAAACTTTTACTGATGAAGAACTTGAATTGTCTAAAGAACTAGAAGAAAATCAAATAAACCTATTTGAAGAAAGTGAGATAGATCACATATTTTTTTTTTTTTTTAATTTTAATCTCAGACTATCCACAGTAATAATGATACTTGTCAATGTTTCAAATCCCAATAGGGATCCATCACCAGCACAATTACTAAATGATGATAGAAGAAGATCTTAGCGAGAAGAAGATCTGCAGCTCTTCTTGTTATCTTCAATCTAAATTTTTCGAGTAAAATGGTCTCATTCCATGTATCGCCTCCATACAGGGATATACTTTTGGATTTCAGGCATATGTGGTTCATTTCTTTTAAGTTGAATCTCAGAGTATCGAGTATGGTTGTTCATGATTGGTCCCGAAACGTTGACAAGTATGATTAGTACTATGGATACTCGAAGATTCAACTTAAAAGAAATGAACCACAGATGCCTGAAATCCAAAATTATATCCTTGTATGGAGGGCATACATGCAATGAGACCATTTTACTCGAAAAAATCAGATTGAAGATAGTAAGAAGAGCTGCAGATCTTCCTCTCACTAAGCTCTTCTTCTATCATCATTCAGTAATTGTCCTGATGATGGATCCCTGTTGGGATTTGAGAAGTTGACAAGTATGGTTATTACTATGGATACTCCGCGATTCAACTTAAAATAAATGAACCATAGATGCTTGAAGTCCAAAATTATATCCCTGTATAGAGGGGATACATGGAATGAGACCATTATAATCAAAAAATTCAGATTGAAGATAACAAGAACAACTGTAGATCTTCCTCTCACTAAGCTCTTCTTCTATCATCATTCAATAATTGTTATGATGATGGATCCCTATTGGAATTTCAAACGTTGACAAGTATGATTATTACTATGGATACTCCAAGATTCAACTTAAAAGAAATGAACCACAGATGCCTAAAATCAGAAAATTATATCCCTGTATGGAGAGGATACATGGAGTGATACCATTTTACTTGAAAAATTCAGATTGAAGATAGCAAGAAGAGCTGCAAATATTCCTCTCATTAAGCTCTTCTTCTATCATCATTCAGTAATTGCCTTGATGACGGATCCATGTTGGGATTTGAAAAGTTGACAAGTATTATTATTACTGTGGATACTCCAAGATTCAACTTAAAATAAATGAACCTCAGATGCTTGAAATCCAAAATTATATCGTTGTACGGAGGGGATACATGGAATGGGACCATTTTACTCAAAAAAATCAGATTGAATATAGTAAGAAGAGTTGCAGATCTTCCTCTCACTAAGCTCTTCTTTTGTCGTTGTTCATTAATAGTCCTGACGATGGATCCCTTTTGTGATTTGAAACATTGACAAGTATGATTATTACTGTCGATACTCCAAGATTCAACTTACAAGAAATGAACCACAGATGCATGAAACCCAAAATTATATCCCTGTATGGAGGGGATACATGGAATGAGACCATTTTACTTGAAAAATTCAGATTAAAGATAGCAAGAAGACTTGCAGATATTCCTGTCACTAAGCTCTTGTTCTATCATCATTGATTAATTGTCCTGATGATGGATCCCTCTTGGGATTTGAAATGTTGATGAGTGTTATGAAAGTATGATTATTACTATGGATACTCTAAGATTCAACTTAAAAGAAATAAACCATAGATCCATGAAATCAAAAAGTATATCCCTGTATGGAGGCGATGCATGGAATGAGACCATTTTACTCGAAAAATTTAGATTGAATATAGAAAGAAGAGTTGCAGATCTTCCTCTCATTAAGCTCTTCTTCTATCATCATTCAGTAATTATCCTGATGATGGATCCCTGTTGGGATTTTAAATGTTGAGAAATATGATTATTACTCTAGATACTTTGGTATTCAATTTAAAATAAATGAACCACAGATGCCTGAAATCCAAAATTATATCCCTATACGGAGGGGATACATGGAATGAGACCATTTTACTTGAAATATTTAGATTGATGATAACAAGAAGAGCTATAGATCTTCCTCTCACTAAGCTCTTATTCTATCATCATTTAGTAATTTCCTGGGGAAGGATCCTGGTTGGGATATGAATCATTGACAAGTATGATTATTATTGTGGATACAACGAGATTCAACTTAAAGGAAATGAACCAAAGATGCCTGAAATTCCAAATTATATCCATGCACGGAGGGGATACATGGAATGAGACCATTTTACTCGAAAAACTTCAGATTGAAGATAGCAAGAAGAGCTACAGATCTTCCTCTCACTAAGATCCTCTTCTATCATCATTCAGTAATGGTCCTGATGATGGATCCCTATTGGGATTTGAAACATTGACAAGTATGATTATTACTATGGATACTCCAAGATTCCACTTAAAGGAAATGAACCACATATGCTTGAAATCCAATTTTATATCCCTATATGGAAGGGATACATGGAATGAGACCATTTTACTAGAAACAATTAGATTGAAGATAGCAAGAAGAGTTGTAGATCTTCCTCTCACTAATCTCTTCTTCTATCATCATTCAGTAATTGTCCTGATGATGGATCTCTGTTAGGATTTGAAACATTGACAAGTATGATTATTACTGTGGATACTCCGAGATTCAACTAAAAAGAAATGAATCACAGATGCCTGAAATACAAAATTATATCCCTGTATGGAGGGGATACATTGAATGAGACCATTTTACTCGAAAAAATCAGATTGAAGATAGCAAGAAAAGGTACAGGTCTTCCTCTTACTAAGCTCTTCTTCTATCATCATTCAGTAATTGTCGTGATGATGGATCCCTGTTGGGATTTGAAACGTTGATAAGTATGATTATTGTTGAATTTAAGCTTTTGTGATCCATATCAAGTTTAATGAGAAATATTTAGGTGGAAATCACATTGTAATATTTTTGTTCACGTGTTTCGAACCAATAAGTTTGGTTCATTATTAAGACAAGTTGAAGAACCAGATCATGGCTACAGGTTAAATAGGGAGAGAAGATCTTCCAATGGCTATATTTGACTAGGAAACAACTATATTGGTCCGGGCAATCTGACTGAGAAACGACTAAATTTCACTGGTCAACTCGACTGGCCCAAGGGAGAGGAAAAGTTATTAATGTTATCATTATTGTTATATTCATTACCAACATTTGAATAAAAGTAAAGTTTTTATTAAAAATTAAGAAAATTAATAAATTACTTGTCACAATTAGAATTAAATAAATAAAAGGTTAGTAAATTAACATTTTTTTTTACCACCAAAAAAAGAAATGTTAATTTACCAACATTTTAATTATTTAATTATAATTGTGACAACTAATTTATTAATTTTCATAATTTTTAATACAAACTTTACTTTTAATCAAATGTTGCTAATGAATATAACAATAATCATAACATTAAAAACTTTTCCTCTCCCTCGGTCCAGTCAAGTTGACCAGTCAAATTTAGCCATTTTTCAAACAAATTTCCCAGTGTAATATAATTGTTTCCTATTCAAATATAGCCGTTGGAAGATCTATTCTCCCTATTTAAGTTGTAGCCATGATCTGGTTCTTCAACTTGTCCTGACGATGAAACACACTCATTGGTTCAAAACACATCAACAAAAATATTACAATGTGATTTTCGTTGAAATATCTCTCATTAAAGTATGATTATTATTGTGGATACTCTGAGATTCAACTTAAAAGAAATGAACCATTACAGCCTTAAATCCAAAATTATATCCCTATATGGAGGGGATACATGGAATGAGACCATTTTACTCAAACAAATCGGATTGAAGATAACAAGAAGAGCTGTAGATCTTCCTCCCACTAAGCTCTTCTTCTATCATCATTCAGTAATTGTCCTCATGGTGGATCCGTGTTCGGATTTGAAACATTGACAAGTATGATTATTACTATGGATACTCCAAGATTCAACTTAAAAGAAATGAACCATAGATGCCTGAAATCCAAAATTATATCCCTGTACAGATGGGATACATGGAATGAGACCATTTTACTCGAAAAATTCAGATTGAAGATAGCAAGAAGAGCTATAGATCTTCCTCTCACTTAGCTCTTCTTCTATCATCATTCAGTAATTATCTTGATGATGGATCCCTATTGGGATTTGAAACGTTGAAAAGTATGATTATTACTATGGATACTCCAATATTCAACTTAAAATAAATGAACTAAACATTCCTAAAATCCAAAATTATATCCCTGTACGGAGGGGATACATGGAATGAGACCATTTTTCTCTAAAAAATCAGATTCAAGATAGCAAGAAGAGTTGCAGATCTTCCTCTCACTAACCTCTTCTTCTATCATCATTCAGTGATTGTCCTGATGATGGATCCCTGTCGGGTTTCGAAACGTTGACAAGTATGATTATTACTTTGGATACTCTGAGATTCGACTTAAAATAAATGAACCACAAATGCATGTAATCCAAAATTATATCCCTGTATGGAGGGGATAGATGGAATGAGACCATTTAACTCAAAAAATTCAGATTGAAGATAACAAGAAGAGCTGTAGATCTTCCTCTCACTAAGATCTTCTTCTATCAGCATTCAATAATTGTCCTAACAATGGATCCCTATTGGGATTTGAAATGTTGACAAGTATGATTATTACTATGGATACTCTAAGATTCAACTTAATAGAAATGAACAAAAGATGCCTAAAATCCAAAATTATATCCCTGTATGGAGGGGATACATGGAATGAGACCATTTCACTCGAAAAATTAAGATTGAAGATAGCAAGAAGAGTTGTAGATCCTTCTCTCACTAAGCTCTTCTTCTATCATCATTCAGTAATTGCCATGATGATGGATCCCTGTTGGGATTTGAAACATTGAAAAGTATGATTATTACTGTGGATACTCTAAGATTCAACTTAAAAGAAATGGACCACATATGTCTGAAATAAAAAATTATGTCCATGTATGGAGGGGATACAATGAATGAGACCATTTTACTCAAAATTTAGATTGAAGATAGCAAGAAGAGTTGTAGATATTCCTCTCACTAAGCTCTTGTTCTATCATCATTCATTAATTGTCTTGATGATGGATCCCTCTTGGGATTTGAAACGTTGACAAGTATGATTATTACTATGCATACTTTGAGATTCAACTTAAAGAAAACGAACAACAGATGCCTGAAATCCAAAATTATATCCCTGAATGGAGGGGATAAATGGAATGAGACCATTTTAACTAATAAAATCAGATTGAAGATAGCAAGAAGAGCTGCAAATCTTCCTCTCACTAAGCTCTTATTCTATCGTCATTCAGTAGTTGTTCTAATGATGGGTCGTTGTTGGGATTTGAAACTTTGACAAGTATGATTATCCCTATTGATGCTTCGGTATTCAACTTCAAATAAATGAACCACAGAAGTCTGAAATAAAAAATTATATCCCTGTACGGATGGGATATATGGAATGAGACCATTTTACTCAAAAAATTCAGATTGAAGATAGCAAGAAGAGTTGTAGATCTTCATCTCACTAATCTCTTCTTCTATCATCATTCATTAATTGTCCTGATGATGGATCTCTTTTGGGATTTGAAACGTTGAAAAGTATGATTGGATACTTCGAGATTCAACTTAAAGGAAATGAGCCACAGATGCCTGAAATCCAAAATTATATCCTTGTATGGAAGTGATACATGGAATGAGAACATTTTACTCGAAAAATTCAGATTGGAGATAACAAGAAGAGCTGCAGATCTTCCTCTCACTAATCTCTTCTTATATCATCATTCAGTAATTATCTCGGCAATGAATCCCTATTAGGATTTGAAACGTTGACAAGTATGGTTATTACTATGGATACACCAAGATTCAACATAAAGGATTGAACAAAAGATGCCTGAAACCCCAAATTATATCCATTTACAGAGGAGATAAATGGAATGAGACCATTTTACTCGAAAAAATTCATATTGAAGATAGCAAGAAGAGTTGCATTTCTTCTCCTCACTAAGACCTTCTTCTATCATCATTGACTAATTGTCCTGATGATGGATCCATGTTGGGATTTGACGCGTTGACAAGTATGATTCTTACTGTGGATACTCTGAGATTCAACTTAAATGAAATGAACCACAGATGCTTGAAATCCAAAATTATATCACTATACAGAGGGGATATATGGAATGAGAGCATTTTACAAGAAAATATCAGATTGAAGATAGCAAGAAGATTTGTAGATCTTCCTCTCACTAAGCTCTTCTTCTATCATCATTCAGTAATTGTCCTAATGATGGATCCCTATTGGGATTTGAAATGTTGACAAGTATCATTATTATTGTGGATAGTCCAAGATTAAACTTAAAATAAATCAACCACAAATGCATGAAATACAAAATTATATCCCTGTACAGAGGGGATACATTTAATGAGACCATTTGACTCAAAATCTTCAGATTCAAGATAGCACGAAGAGCTACAGATATTCCTCTCACTAAGCTCTTCTTCTATCATCATTCAGTAATTTTCCTAATGATGGATCCTTGTTGGAATTTTAAATGTTGACAAGTATGATTATTACTGTGGATATGACATTCAACTTAAAAGAAATGAATCATAGCTATGTGAAATCCAAACTTATATCCCTATATGGAGGGGATACATGTCATGAGACAATTTTAATTGAAAAATTCAGATTGAAGATAGCAAGAAGAGCTGCAAATCTTTCTCTCACTAAGATCTTCTTCTATCGTCATTCGGTAATTTTCTTGATGATGGATCCCTGTTGGGATTTGAAACATTGACAAGTATGATTATTACTGTGGATACTCTAAGATTCACCTTAAAACAAATGAACCACAGATGCTTGAATCCAAAGTTATATCCCTGTATGGATGGGATACATGGAATGAGACCATTTTACTCAAAAAATTCAGATTGAAGATAGAAAGAAGAGCTACAGATCTTCCTATCACTAACCTCTTGTTCTATCATCATTCAGTAATTGTCCTGATGATGGATCCCTGTTGGGATTTGAGACATTGACAAGTATGATTATTATTGTGGATACTCTGAGATTAAACTTAAAAGAAATGAACCAAACATGCCTAAAATCCAAAATTATATCCCTCTATGGAGGGGATACATGGAATGAGACCATTTTTCTCGAAATAAATAGATTCAAGATTGCAAGAAAAGTTGCAGATCTTCCTCTCACTAACCTATTATTCTATCATCATTCAGTAAATGTCCTGATGATGGATGCCAATTGGGATTTGAAACGTTGACAAGTATGATTATTACTTTGGATACTCTGAGATTCGACTTAAAATAAATGAACCATAGATGCGTGAAATCCAAAATTATATCCCTGTTTAGAGGGGATACATAGAATGAGACCATTTTACTCGAGAAATTCATATTGAAGATAACATGAAGAGCTGCAGATCTTCCTCTAACTAAGCTCTTATTCTATCACCATTAAGTAATTGTCCTAATTATGGATCCCTTTTGGGGTTTGAAACGTTGACAAGTATAATTATTGCTATGGATACTCCAACATTCAACTTAAAAGAAATGAACCACAGATGCCTGAAATCCAAAATTATATCCTTCTACAGAGGGGATAAATGGAATGAGACCATTTTACTCCAAAAATTCGTATTGACGATAGCAAGAAGAGCTGTAGATCTTCCTCTCACTAAGCTCTTCTTCTATCATCATTCAGTAATTATCCTAATGATGGGTACCTCTTGGGATTTGAAACATTGACAAGTATGATTAATACTGTTGATATCCTGAGATTAAACCTAAAATAAATGAACCACAAATGTCTGAAATCTAAAATTATATCCCTGTATGGAGGGGATACATGGAATGAATGGATTTTACTAGAAAAAATCAGATTGGAGATAGCAAGAAGAGCTGCAGGTCTTCCTCTCATTAAGATCTTCTTCTATCATCATTTAGTAATTGTCGTGATCATGGATCCCTGTTGGGATTTGAAATGTTGAGAAGTATGATTATTACTATGGATACTCCAAGATTCAACTTAAAAGAAATGAACCACACACACTAGAAATAAAAAATTATATCCCTTTACGGAGGCGGCACATGGAATGAGACCATTTTACTCGAAGAATTCAAATTGAAGATAGAAATAAGAGTTGCAGATCTTCCTCTCACTAAGCTCTTATTCTATCATCTTTTGGTACTTGTCATGATGATGGGTCCTTGTTGGAATTTGAAACATTGACAAGTATGATTATTATTGTGGATACTTCGAGATTCAAATTAAAAGAAATGAACCACAGATGTCTGAATTCCAAAATTATATCCCTGTATGGAGGGGATACATGGAATGACACCATTTTACTCAAAAAATTTAGATTGAATATGTCAGGAAGAGTTGTTGGTCTTCCTCTCACTAAGCTCCTCTTCTATCATCATTCAATAATTGTCCTGATGATGGATCCCTGTTGGGATTTGAAACTTACAAGTATGATTATTACTGTGGATACTCCAAGATTCAACTTAAAAGAAATGAACCACAGACGCCTGAAATCCTAAATTATATCCCTGTATGGAGGGGATACATGGAATCAAACAATTTTACTTGAAAAATTCAAATTGAAGATAGTAAGAAGAGCTGTACATCTTCCTCTCACTAAGCTCTTTTTCTATCATCATTCAGTGATTGTCTTGGTGAAGGAATCCTGTTGGGATTTGAAACGTTGACAAGTATGATTATTACTGTGGAGACACCGAGATTCAACTTAAAGGAAATGAACCACAGATGCCTGAAATCCAAAATTATATCCATGTACGGAGGGGAAACATGGAATGAGACCATTTTACTCCAAATATTTAGATTGAAGGTAGAAAGAAGAGTTGTAGATCCTCCCCTCTTAAAGATATTCTCCTATCATCATTCAGTAATTGTCTTGATGATGGATCCCTGTTGAGATTTGAAATGTTGACAAGTATGATTATTACTGTGGATACTCTGAGATTCAACTTAAAATAAATGAAATACAGATGCTTGAAATCCAAAATTATATCCATGTATGGATTAGATACATGGAATGAGAGCATTTTACTAGAAAAAATAGGATTGAAGATAGCAAGAAGAGCTACAGATCTTCCTCTCACTAAGCTCTTCTTATATCATCATTTAGTAAATGTCCTGATGATGGATGCATGTTTGTATTTGTAATGTTGACAAGTATGATTATTATTGTGGATACTCCAAGATTCAACTTAAAAGAAATGAACCACAGATGCTTGAAATCCAAAATTATATCCCTGTACAGAGGGGATACATTGAATGAAACCATTTTACTCAAAAGATTTAGATAGAAGATAGCAAGAAGAGTTGCATATCTTCCTCTCACTAATATCTTTTTCTATCATCATTCACTAATTGTCAAGACGATGGATCCTTGTAGGGATTTGAAACATTGACAGGTATGATTATTACTATGGATACTATGAGATTCAACTTAAAAGAAATGAACCAGAGTTGCCTGAAATCCAAAATTATATCCCTGTTCCGAGGGGATACATGGAATGAGACCATTTTAATCCAAATATTCAAATTGAAGGTAGAAAGAAGAGTTGTAGGTATTCCTCTCTCTAAGATCTTCTTCTATCATCATTCAATAATTGTCTTGATGATGGATCCCTTTTGGGATTTGAAACGCTGACAAGTATGATTATTATTGTGGATACCCCGAGATTCTACTTAGAAAATAAATGAACCACAGATCCCTGAAATACAAAATTATATCCCTGTAAGGATGGGATACATGGAATGAGAACATTTTACTTGAAAAAATCATATTGAAGATAGCAAGTAGAGTTTAAGATCTTTCTCTCACTAAGCTCTTCTTCTATCGTCATTCAGTAATTGTCCTGATGATATATCCATGTTGGGATTTGAAACATTGACAAGTATGATTATTACTATGGATACTCTGAGATTAAACGTAATAGAAATGAGCTAAACATGCCTAAAATCCAAAAATAGATCCCTGTGTTAGCCTCCTGCTGCAGTAGGTTATTCATCTTTCATGATCGACATTTTTACATGCAAAATATGTCGTACTATGCATACTGCAATGCTCCATATTTCCTAAAAAGGCCAAGGAAGGATGCCATGAGAGTGTGCTAGCCTAAGTGCCACTGCTATATTCCAATTTTGATGAGTTATTCCATTTTTGAAGAATTTTCAGTTAAAAGGAGGTCCAAACAGCTTAATCTTGCTCTCCCTAGGTTTCAATTTCCTGTTGTAGAATATAGAGAATCATTATCTGTCCAAACAGCTTAATCTTGGCAGATTCATAGATAGGTAGAGAAGCAAGGGTGCTCAACAGCCTAATCTGAGCCTCTGGATGAAATAAGTGTAGATGTAGATAGGAGGACAAAGAGAAAAAGTTGAAAAGTTGGGTTTGCTAGTTCAGATGCACCCAAACCAAAAGAAGAAAAAATGCTAGGTAAGTAGGTTGGGTAAGTAGCTTTGTGGTTGTAGAAATCAAGCTATGTGATCCATTTCATGTTTTCAAAGTGTCATATCTATTCAGATCACAAGTTGGAGGCAGTTTTCCATTTAAATGACTTCAAGCGAGGCATGTCTAATTCCCCCCTCTTCCTCTTCCCCAAATCACTCACTAACTTCCCCTAAAAGAGGTCAAGATCTGCTTGATACCTCTCAGATTCATTATTCCTCATGTCAGTCACCTTGGTAAAGATCTGCTTTACTCAAGGAAAGTCCATACTTCCTCTACAAATCTTACTTCTCCTCGATAGCCTAAGATTTACATAACGCTTTTTCTCATCATTTTCATGTTGACTTCTAACTCTACTATGTAACTCCCTACCTATCTCCCCTTCCCCCTACTAAAACTATGTTAATAACTCCCCTATATACTTATTCCCTCCCCCTGGTTGAAATATAACCATAAATACACTTGGGAATTGCTAAGTTTATCTCAAACTTAGCAAGAACCCTCATTTCCCCCCTCAAAACATCTTCTCATGCATTTAGGACTTCTTCTGATGCACAAAACCCTTCATCACCTCGTAAATACTTCCTCTAATGCTTTTTCACTCCTTCACAAAGCATAAAATCCCCCTCCCATGCCTTGAAATCCCTTCAAATATAAAAAATTATGCTTCTAATCACAAAAGCCCACATCACTTACCTTGGGCCTTGCTCCGATTGCAAAAGGGTTCTATGGGACCCCCTTCGATGCAATATTGCAGTCGGGAGGGGAGTCATGTGTGAAAACAACACATGTGTTCCCCCGATTGGTTTGGGCCGATAGCGATTTCACCGATTAGCATATCACTATGACAAAACAAACATATATGTGTGCTGCCGATATGGTTCATCGTCGATGGTCTGTTGTTGATTGCATATCGGTGATCGGCATTTCATATAAATCCATGCCATATATATATATATATATATACAGGCCCCTTCCCTTATCCTTCTACCGCCTTCTCTGTTCTGCCATCCGTCTAATTGCCCGCGCCCTAGATATACGGTGGGCGGGTCTGTTCCCTTCCGAACCTGTCGATGATTAGTGTCCGGGAGATGGGAATTCTTCCCATGCCACGTCACCCTGCCATACTGGATCCCACTACTGACGTCATGCTCACGTCATCCGCCAAAAGAAAAGCGCGCAAAGGCAAAATCGCTGCTTGGGAGGCCCGGAATGAAAATCTGAGGCAATTTTCGATGCACGATCAGCGCTAATCATGCATCACTAAGAACAATTGGCCAAAATGGAAAGCCTCAGTCCAGCGCAGGTCTGCAGCAGTTATTTTTACCTGAAAGAAGTAGAAAAGAGAGAATTGACCAGTTAAAGAGTATAAGAGGAGATGAAGCCAAATTTCATGTCAAAGAGTATCAGTGTTGTGGCAAAGTGTATTAGTCATCAGTGCCAGCGGAAGTCTTTATTTTCAGAGCAGATGGAATTAAAAGAGATCGCTCAAAGTCAATGGAGTAGCTCAGAGCCATCAAAGCTCAATGAGTCATTATTAAACGTATTAAAGCCATATGAGGGCACTGCTGCAAGTCCCAAGGCATAGTTATTATAGAGCCGGCCAGCGCATTGCTCAAAAGACCATATTAACTCAGTTTTGATGCCTGCTTCCCTAGCACAACTGTTAGATAGATATTTTGCTGCATTTATGTTCAGTAGAAAGTGCCTAAATCAGAGTTATTTCCATAGATCTTCCCTGAGATCTGTTTTGTAGATATTTTGCCTATAAATACAGCCCTGAACAATGTAATAGGGTGTGGTTGGAGGGTTGGTTAATGCACTCCAAAAGAGACTCACTCTGTATCTGATATGTTTTACTTAATCAAAGATTGTTGAAAACTTGGAGAATGGATTGTTTGATGTATTGTTGATGTCTCTGAAGAGTGAATGAGGGAAATCTTGTGCTGCTTTCTGAATCAATAAGTGTTCCTTACCTCTGTTATTTCAATTTCACATAGGCTCAAGTCACAAAACAAAAGTTTGGTTTAGAATTTGCTTACCTGCACTCTATGCTCAGTTTCTGTGGCTTCTTAATGTTTTCTTCTTGATTTAGGCATAAATATGGATTCCTTATGGCTCATATTTGCTCTATTTCACATATGAATGACTGTTGTCTAGGAATTCTTAGCTGCTCCTAGGTAGAGCTCGTTCATCTTCCTTCTGCTAACCTGATTGAGAGATTCTTTGTTGCCTCTCATTTCTTAGCCTGCAATCCATCTTCATTTACCTCAATTATTGTTCCATGAGCAACTACCTTTCCCCTTGTTCCTCTTGTGACCAAGAAAACACACCAGCAGTCTTACTCCACGACTCCATGCTCAAATGGTTTGAAACTTGTCACACTATGCATTACCTCTCTACTTGAAAGTATCCTCTTTCCCCAAACACAAACAAAACCCCTTGAACCCAATAACTAGCCTAAAATCATCATCAACAAAGCTAAAATCATTAAGAGAGAGCCCTCTCTCATTGTAGGTGGGCTAGAACCTGTAATCCAAAGATTGGTTTGTGGTTACCTCGGCTGTATCCCTTTCAGGAGCTTAGGGCCAACCTGAGTGTTAACATAATGGCGACTCCACTGGGGAACCTGTTCCAATGATCGAGTTGGAAGCTGGCTCCCAAAAAGAATTTTCGTTATACAAGGTCAAATCCGGACCCAAATCCCCCAGCTACTTTTGAAAATCCAAATTTAATCCCAAGAAACCTCAGGAAGCTAGAGTGAAGAGAGGATTTAGTCGATTCTAGTCCTGAGAAAGTTCAGCCAAGCAGTGTTCTGACCCTTGTCAAAATTCTATTTTGTTCATCCCCTACTTCATCATCCACCTCTCCAAGCACCTCGCCCACACCTCCATTCACTGCACATACAACCACTACAACTCCTATTATCCCAGTTGTTCCAGTTGTTCCATTTATCCCAGTTGTTCCACTTATCCCTGTTAATATGGCTAACAGATATGCACCTTTACAGCTACCGGCTAATCCCGGGGCTATGCCTCATGATTACCAAACTAAAATAACTTAAATTGATGGCACAAGTTCCTGCATGGCCCTTCATCATACAAAGAAAATGTAGGATTACTTTGAGAGCTATGAGATTGACGATGATGGTGTGAGAATGAAGATTTTTGTCCAAAGTTTGACAGGTGATGTCAGGCCTTGGTTTAGAGCACTTCCAGCCAATTCCATAGCAAACCCAAAAGCCTTATACCAGTCATTTATCAACAGTTGGGAAAAAAAGAAAGACCCCTTCCACAGATTGTCTGAATATGACACCATTAATAGAGGCCCTCAGGAGGTTGTGTTAGACTACTGCGCAAGGTTTAACAATGTTTACAATGCAATCCCACAAAACCTTAGGCCTCCACCTGATCTTCATTTATATAAATTCCCTTATGGTTTTGATAATGGTATGGCTTATCAGTTAAGGGAAAGAGTCCCTCAAATACTTGCAGGCATGCAAAATGTTGTTGTTAGTGTGGAAGCAAACCTAATTTCCAAAAGAAACAGAGCTAGAAACGAAAGAAGAACCACCTTCAAGGAAGAACCTTCAGCCTTAGGCCAAAAACTAGATACTATTATCAGTTCCATGCACAGGCTGGGAGATAGAGTGGAAATCGTTGAGAGGAAATCATCATGGGAAGGACAATAGCCCAACACCATAAGGAACCCAAATTTTAGGAAAACTCAGAACACGAACACTGGTAGGTCTAGCCCCGACCATGATATAAGATCTCCTTTCCAAGAAAACTACATAGAAGCATCCACATCTAGTGAGCCAACACAGGAGACTTACATGAACCTGATAGATTGGAAAAATGAGCAGCAAATTTTTTTGACTCAAGAAGACCAAGACTACCATGATGTAAGTCAATTTCAGACTGAGTCTGGAGAGTCTTTTGACTTCAAACAAGGCTATGATTCTGCTGTGTATGAGGTGCACAAGAAATATAAACTGAGGACTAGAACAATTGAGGTGCTCGAGCCTGTCAAACAAAAGGAAACAAAACAACCCAAGAATATTAAAGGCAAGGTTGTTATTACAGAACCGGCTGATGAGACTGTCCCAAACCTATAGGAAGTAACTATGGTAGACATAACAGACATCCAACCTTCTATTGATAAGCCTCTGCCTCCTTCTTCCTCGAAAGAAGATTTGAACAACACTCCTAAAAACCTTCCCAAGATAGAAATACCACCAATTATCACTCACCATAACGCTGATAATCAAGAAGAAAACGTAGAAAATACAGTTGAAAGGGGAAAATCTGCCACTGCCAACACAAAGACACCATTGGAGAAACCATTTAACTTAGAAGAAAAAATAAGTAAACTTACGATTTCCATCCCCCTCTCTGAGCTTGCCAAACATGATGTGTATAGGCAACAAATCCAAAGATCATTTCAGATGCCAGATATCAAGGATGATGTCAATGTTTTAGATGATATTCCTGAGCTGTTATTCGATCCCGAGGTTTATGTAAAACCAACATATGGAGTTGTTCTGCCCTTTTATGTAAGCCTACATATACATGACAAAGTTTTGCACAATGTTATGTTTGATACAGGGGCCTCACACAATCTTATGTCCAAAGCTGTAATGGAAAAGCTAAACCTTGACATAACAAGACCCTACAAAGACCTTTTCTCCTTTGACTCAAGTCAGGTCAAGTGTTTAGGCTTAATCAAAGGTCTATGTGTGTCTTTAGTCCAATATCCCAATAAAACAATTCTAATGGACGTGGTGGTTGCTGACATTCCACCAAAATATGGGATGCTCTTATCAAGATCCTGGGGAGCAAAACTCCAAGGATCCCTTCAATTAGACCTCTCTTACGCCACTATTTCAGTCTTTGGGCAACCAAAGAGACCGTATAGAGAAACACTAATGAAGTATGTGGTGAGTAGTGAGGAAAAGCCCCAAAACTTTCCCATTTACTCAATCCATTCTGATATGGATTCCTTTATTTTGTTCAATAATGATGATCATCCCCCAATTGTTGATAAGCCTTTGGATTTAAAACAAGAAGCATGTGTAAGTGAGAAATCGGTTACCCATATGCAAAAAATTGCCAAAACAATCAATGCAACTAGCACACAAGAAGAACCTCCTGAAACAGAAAATTCAAAACTGCCCACTCCGATAATGATTTCAACCCCCAATGCTAGCTAGGACCAAGAAATCATCTGGTATTTGTAGTTTGGTGGTTCAGTAAATAAGCTAGGAGCAGGGGCAGGAGTATGGATCCATAATACCCAAAACAACCATGCATAGGGTCGTGCCTATAGATTGAATTTCAAATGCACCAACAACATGGCAGAGTATGAGGCCCTCCTTTTAGGCCTTAAGTTCATCAAAGCTCTTGGAGCTGCAAAGGTTTCCATTCTAGGTGAATCCGACTTAATCATACAAAAAATGAAAGGCAACTTTGTTACCAATGGCAATAGGTTGAGATCTTATAGGACTGTTGCCACATAAATACTCAATTCCTTCACCGAATCCCAGCTTGCTAAGATTTCTAGAAACCATAACATACATGCACACAGCCTAGCCACTTTTTCTAGTACATGCAAGCTTCCCTTTGAGCCAAATCACCATTTCACTGCTAAGATAAAACATAGGCCCGCTGTCCCTAACAATATTAAAGATTGGCAAGTGTTTGAAAATGATGCTCAGATTAACAATTTCCTCACTCTTGAGCATGATTTTTCAAATTCAAACATTGACATGGATGCCATGAACGATTCCCGACAACAAACAAATGAAAATTAGCAGGCTGTAACAGCTGCAACAACAAAACAAATCTTTAACCCAACTTTTTTTGACAATGCGAACATAGAAGAGCTGAAACAAATGCATTTAGATGAAACAACCAAAGCAGAGGTTGAGTTCATTGATCTAAAGGATAACTTTTTGCCTACTAGCCTCACTCCATTAGAAGACATGTTTGATAATAATGATGTGCCCAAAAAGCCAAAAATGGAGCCTTTAAATGCTGCTATAGAAGAATACAACATAGGGACAACAAAGAAGCCCAAAATGATTAAATTGTCCAAAAATCTGCCACCTGATCAAAAACCAAAATATGTGGATTTTTTCAAAGAGTTCCAAGATGTATTTGCTTGGAGTTATGAGGACTTGAAGTCCTATGACACCTCGGTTATTCAACATACCATCCCTCTAAAACCAAATCAAAAGCCCTTCAAATAAAAACTAAGGAGAATCAACCCAGTCCTTCTCCCTTTCATTGAAAAGGAATTGAAAAGAATGTTTGAGGCTGGCATTATAGAACCCATTAGATTTTCTGAATGGGTATCCAATCTGGTTCCAACAAGGAAAAAATCATGTGAGATCAGACTGTGTGTAGACCTAAGAAAATTAAACCAAGTCTCTCTGAAAGACCACTATCCTTTGCCCAAAATGGACCATATCCTACAAAGAGTATTGGGGTCATCTAGAATCTCTTTGCTAGACAGATTCTCAAGTTTTAATCAAATACTTGTTCACCCAGATGACCAAGACAAGACAGTCTTTACCACACCGTGGGGAACATTTAGGTATGTTAAAATGCCTTTCGGGCTAAAGAACGCTAGTGTCACCTTTCAAAGGGCAATGGATATTGCATTTGCCAAGGAAATACATAATTTCCTTGTTGTCTATCTTGATTACTTAATCCCTTTCTCCAAATCTGATCAAGAGCACCTCCGACGCTTAAGGAAAATCTTCATGACATGTAGAAAATATGGTATTTCCTTGAACCCCAAGAAGTCCTTGTTTGGCCTTGACGAAGGTAAGTTGCTAGGCCACATCATTTCAGAAGACAGTATCAAAATTGATCCGGAAAGGATCCAAGCCATCCTCCAAATTCCCTTCCCAAGAAACATAAAAGAGTTGCAAGCATTCCTTGGAAAAATCAATTTCCTAAGGAGATTTATCCCAAATTTAGCCGAACTGATAAGACTGTTAAGCAACATGTTAAAAAAGGATGCCAAGGTAAAATGGTCGCTTGAAACCAAGGAAGATTTTCAGAGTATCAAAGCTTCCTTGACTCAAATGCATGTCCTCACAAGTCCACAGTTTGATAAGGATTTTATCATCTTTTCCTTTGCTTCAGATCACACGATAGCTGTTGTCTTTTTGCAAAAGGATGACCAAGGAAATGAGAAGCCAATTTATTTCTTCAGTAGAGCCCTTAGAGATGCTCCTTTGAAGTACCAAATCATGGAGAAGCAGGCCTATGCTCTTGTTAAGGCCATTAAATACTTCAGAGTTTATATTTTATATTCACATGTGATTGCATATGTCCCAAACTCCGTTGTAAAAGACATATTAACTCAAGAGCGGCTAGAAGGCAAAAGAGGCAAGTAGATTGCTAGCATTCTTGAATATGACATTGAGATAAAACCCACCAAGCTGATAAAGGGACAGGGTTTAGCCAAGCTAATGTCCGGAAAAAAATTTCAAGCCTTAGACATTAATCAACTGGACAATGAACAGGAGCTGGCGACTCCACAAATCAGATAAACCTTTTTATAATCCCCATGGTATGCTGATATTTGCTTTGTATTGTTAAACCTGTGTGCTCCCCCAGGATTGTCCAAGACCAAAAAAATATTTTTAAATATCAAAGCATCAAATTTTTGTGTCTTAGATGGTGCCCTGTTTCGGAAAAATCATGAAGTTATTTTGCTTAATTGCCTAACTTTGGATGAAACTGAAAATTTCCTCAAGGAATTTCATGCAGGAGATTGTGGAGGGCACCTATATTGGAAATCAATAGCTGATAAAATCCTAAGGGGTGGGTTTTATTGGCCTTCCCTGTTTGATGATGTTAAAAAATTTGTAATGTCTTGCCATAAATGCCAAATATTTGAAGGGGAAAGAAAATTGCTACCTTTTCCCCTGAAGCCCATCTCAACCAAAAAGCCTTTTCAACAATGGGGTCTTGATTTCATTGGAGAAATCCATCCCTCTTCTTAAGGCCAGCACAAGTGGATTTTAACAGCCACCGATTATTTCACCAAGTGGATTGAAGCCATCCCATGTAGGTAAGCCAATGACTCCACTATTATCCAATTCCTTGAGGGCAATATCCTTTCTAGATTTGTCTGCCCTGAGAAAATCATCACTAACAACGCTGCGGCCTTCAAATCCAAAAAGATGATCAACTTCTGCCATAAATTTCACATTACCTTGGGCCACTCTACAGCCTACTACCCTCCAGGTAATGGCTTGGCCGAATAATCCAACAAAAGCCTCATCAACATCATAAAGAAAGTGATAGAAGAAAACAAAAAGAATTAGCATAGGAAGCTCACAAATGCCCTATGGGCAGACAGACTTTCAACCAAGAGATCCATTGGGATGAGCCCTTATTAGCTAGTATATGGCATGGAGGCCAAATTTCCTTCATCTTTGGGCATTTATGCTATCAAACTGTTACAAGAGATTCAGGTTGAACCAAATGAAATTCAAAGAAGAATTAATCAGACTATTCATCTCCAACAAACCAGAGAGCAAGTGTATGACAGAGCTCAAATTTTGCAAGAGAAGCTCAAAGGAATGTTTGATAAGAAAGCTAAGGCTAAGGATTTATGTGCTGGCAGCAAAGTTCTAAGGTGGGACTCGTGAAGAGAAGACAAGGGAAAACACGCAAAATTTGACTTTCTTTAGAAAGGTCCATTCATTATCAGCGCTGTGCAAGGCAATAACACATATTTCCTAAAATTTGTAGATGGCAGCACAGCTGATGAGGGCCCTGTAAATGGCCGAATGTTAAAGCATTATCATGATCCCTTTTGTTGAGAATCACCCGACGGTATTATTTCTGTACATAAATGTTTGTATATATCATCACTTTGTGTAACAGTTTGAATGATAGAGCACGCAGAAAAATCATGCAGTGCTTCACAGTTCACAAGCAATTCAGCTGAGGGAAAGTGATGTTCTCACTCCAAAATTTCAATTACCTAACAGTCAGCATTAAGAAGTTTTCAATCTACAGCAACAATGGAAGATCAAGGCAGTCTGACCTGCTGTTCTTGGCTTTTCACAAGGAAAAGCCATCCCCAAGTGGAGCCACTGTTAGCCTCCTGTTGCAGCAGGTTATTCATCTTTCATGATCGACATTTTTACATGCCAAATATGTCGTACAATGCATACTGCAATGCTCCATATTTCCTAAAAAGGCCAAGGAAGGATGCAATGAGAGTGTGCTAGCCTAAGTGCCACTGTTGTATTCCAATTTTGATGAGTTATTCCATTTTTGAAGAATTTTCAGTTAAAATGAGGTCCAAACGGCTTAATCTTGGTCTCCCTAGGTTTCAATTTCCTGTTATAGAATATAGAGAATCATTATCTGTCCAAGCAGCTTAATCTTGGCAGATTCTTAGATAGGTAGAGAAGCAAGGGTGCTTGACAGCCTAATCTGAGCCCCTGGATGAAATAAGTGTAGATGTAGATAGGAGGACAAAGAGAAAAAGTTGAAAAGTTGGGTTTGCTACTTCAGATGCACCCAAACCAAAATAAGAAAAAATGTTAGGTAAGTAGGCTTGTTAAGTAGCTTTGTGGTTGCAAAAATCAAGCTATGTGATCCATTTCATGTTTTCAAAGTGTCATATCTATTCAAATCACAAGTTGGAGGCAGTTTTCCATTTAAAGGACTTCAAGCGAGGCATGTCTAATTCCCCCCTCTTCCTCTTCCCCAAATCACCCACTAATTTCCCCTAAAAGAGGTCAATATCTGCTTGATACCTCTCAGATTCATCATTCTTCATATCAGTCACCTTGGTAAAGATCTTCTTTACTCAAGGAAAGTCCATACTTCCTCTACAACTCTTCTCCTCGATAGCCTAAGATTTACATACTTAGCGCTTTTTCTCATCATTTTCATGTTGACTGCTAACTCTAATATGTAACTCCCTATCTATCTCCCCTTCCCCCTACTAAAACTATGTTAATAACTCCCCTATATACTTATTCCCTCCACCTGGTTGAAATATAACCATAAATACACTTGGGAATTGCTAAGTTTATCGGAAACTCAGCAAGAACCCTCATTTCCCCCCTGAAAACATCTTCTCATGCATTTCAGACTCCTTCTGATGCAAAAAACCCTTCATCACCCCGTAAATCCTTCCTCTAATGCTTTTTGACTCCTTCACAAAGCATAAAATCCCCCTCCCATGCCTTGAAATCCCTTCAAACATCAAAAATTCTGCTTCCGATCACAAAAGCCCGCATCACTTACCTTGGGCCTTGCTTTGATTGTAAAAGGGTTCTATGGGACCCCCTCCGATGCGATATCGCAGTCGGGAGGGGAGTCGTGTGTCAAAACAGTGCATAAATGTGCCCCTGATTGGTTTGGGCCGACAACGATTTCGCCAATCAGCGTATCGCTATGACAAAACAAATATATATGTGTGCTGCCGATATGGTTCCTCACCGATGGTTTGTTGCCAATCGCATATTGGTGATCGTTGTTTCATATAAATCCATGCCATATATATATATAGGCCCTGTCCCTTATCCTTCTGTCGCCTTCTCTATTCTTCCATCCGTCTCATTGCCCACGCCCTAGATATACGGTGGGTGGGTCTATTCCCTTCTAAACCTGTCGATCATTAGCATCTGGGAGATGGGCGTTTTTCCCATGCCACGTCACCCTGCCACGTCACCCTATCGTACTGGGTCCCACCGCTGACGTCATCCGCTGAAAGAAAAGCGCGCAAAGGCGAAATTGCTGCTTAGGATGCCCGGAATGAAAATCTGAGGCAATTTTCGATCCGCGATTAGCGCTAATCGTGCATCGCTAAGAAAAATTGGCCAAAATGGAAAGCCTCAGTCTAGTGCAGGTCTGGAGCAGTTATTTTTACCCGAAAGAAGCAGAAAAGAGCGGATTGACCAGTTAAGGAGTATAAGAGGAGATGAAGCCAAATTTCATGTCAAAGAGTATCAGTGTTGTGGCAAAGTGTATCAGTCATCAGTGCCAGCGGAAGTCTTTATTTTCAGAGCAGATGGAATTAAAAGAGATCGCTCAAAGTCAATGGAGCAGCTCAGAGCCATCAAAGCTCACCAAGTCATTATTAAATGTATTAAATCCATATGAGGGCAGTGCTACAAGTCCCAAGGCATAGTTATTATAGAGCTGGCCAGCGCATTTCTCAAAAGACCATATTAACTCAGTTTTGATGCCTGCTTCCCTAGCGCAGCTGTTAGATAGATATTTTGCTGCATTTATGTTCAGTAGAAAGTACCTAAATCAGAGTTATTGCCATAGATCTTCCCTGAGATATGTTTTGTAGATATTTTTCCTATAAATACAACCCTGAACAATGTAATAGGGTGTGGTTGGAGGGTTGGTTAATGCACTCCAAGAGAGACTCGCTCTGTATCTGATATGTTTTACTTAATCAAAGATTGTTGAAAGCTTGGAGAATGGACTGTTTGATGTATTGTTGATGTCTCTAAAGAGTGAATGAGGGAAACCTTGTGCTGCTTTGTGAATCAATAAGTGTTCCTTACCTCTGTTACTTCAATTTCACATAGGCTTAAGTCATAGAACAAAAGTTTGGTTTAGAATTTGCTTACCTGCACTCTATGCTCAGTTTCTGTGGCTTCTTAATGTTTTCTCCTTTATTTAGGCATAAATATGGATTCCTTATGGCTCATATTTGCTCTATTTCACATATGAATGGCTATTATCTAGGAATTCTTAGCTACTCCTAGGTAGAGCTCATTCATCTTCCTTCTACTAACCTGATTGAGAGATTCTTTGTTTCCTCTCATTTCCTAGCTTGCAATCCATCTTCATTTACCTCAATTATTTTTTCATGAGCAGCTACCTTGCCCCTTGTTCCTCTTGTGACCAAGAAAACGCACCAACAATCTTACTCCACGACTCCATGCCCAATGGTTTGAAACTTGTCACACTATGCAATACCTCTCTACCTGAAAGTATCCTCTTTCCACCCAAACACAAAAAAAAACCCTTGAATCCAATAACTAGCCTAAAATCATCATCAACAGAGCTAAAATCATTAAGAGACAGCCCTCTCTGATTGCAGGTGGGCTAGAACCTGTAATCCAAAGATTGGTTTGTGGTTATCTCGACTGTATCCCTTTCAGGAGCTTAGGGACAACCTGAGTGTTAACACCTTGTACGAAGGGGATACATGGAATGAGACCATTTTGCTTGAAAAAATCATATTGAAGATAGCAAGAAGATAGCAAGAAGATTTTCAAATCTTCCTCTCACTAACCTCTTCTTCTATCATCATTCAGTAATTTTCCTGATGATGGATCCCAGTTGGCATTTGAAAAATTGACAAGTATGATTAGTACTATGGATAATCTGAGATTCAACTTAAAATAAATGAACCAGAGATTCCTGAAATCCAATATTATATCCTTGTACAGAGGCGATACATGGAATGAGACCATTTTACTCTAAAAATTCAGATTGATTATAGAAAGAAGAGTTGCAGATCTTCCTCTCATTAAGCTCTTCTTCTATGATCATTCAGTAATTGTCCTGATGATGGATCCCTGTTGGGATTTTAAATTTTGACAAGTATGATTATTATTGTGGATACTCCAATATTCAACTTAAAAGAAATGAACCATAGATGCTTGAAATAAAAAATTATATCCCCGTACGGAGGGAATACATGGAATGAGACCATTTTACTCGAAAAATTCAGATTGAAGATAGCAAGAATAGTGATAGATCTTCCTCTCACTAAGCTCTTCTTCTATCATCATTCAGTAATTGTCCTGATGATGGATCCCTGTTGGGATTTGAAACGTTGAAAAGTATGATTATTACCGTGGATACTCTGAGATTCAACTTAAAAGAAATGAACCACAGATGTTTGAAATCCAAAATTATATCCCTGTACGGAGGGGATACATGGAATGAGAACATTTTACCTGAAAAAATCAGATTGAAGATAGCAAGAAAAGTTGTAGATCTTCCTCCCACTAATCTCTTCTTATATCATCATTCAGTAATTGTTTTGATGATGCATCCCAATTGGGATTTGAAATGTTGAAAAGTATGATTATTACTATGGATACTCCGAGATTTAGCTTAAAAGAAGTGAACCACAAACACCTGAAATCCAAAATTATATCCCTTTACGGAGGGGTACATGGAATGAGACCATTTTACTTGAAACATTCAAATTGAAGATAGCAAGAAGAGTTGCAGATGTTCCTCTCACTAATCTCTTCTTCTATCATCATTCAATAATTTTCCTGATGATGGATCCTTGTTGGGAATTTAAACGTTGACAAGTATGATTATTACTGTGGATACTACGAGATTCAACTTAAAAGAAATTAACCATAGAAGACTAAAATCCAAAATTATATCCTTGTACAGAGGATATACATGGAATGACACCATTTTACTTGAAAATTTCAGATTGAAGATAACAAGAAAAACTGCAGATCTTCCTATCTCTAAGATCTTCTTCTATCATAATTTAGTAATTTTCCTGATGATGGATCCATGTTTGGATTTTAAATGTTGACAAGTATGATTATTAGTTTGGATACTCTGAGATTCAACAGAAAGGAAATGAACCACAAATAACTGAAACCAAAAACTATATCCCTATATGGAGCGGATACATGGAATGTTTCCATTTTACTCGAAAAGTTCAGGTTGAAGATAGCAAGAAGAGTTGTAGATCTTCCTCTCACTAAGCTCTTCTTCTATCATCATTCAGTAATTTTCCTGATGGTGGATCCCTATTGGGATTTGAAACATTGACAAGTATGGTTTTTACTGTGGATACTCCGAGATTCAACTTAAACAAATGAACCACATATGCCTAAAATCCAAAATTGTATCCTTGTATGGAGTGGATACATGGAATGAGACCATTTTATTCAAATAATCTAGATTGAAGATAGCAAGAAGAGTTGCAGATCTTCCTGTCACTAATCTCTTCTTCTATCATCATTCAGTAATTATCCTGATGATGGGTTCCTGTTGGGATTTGAAACGTTGAAAGTATAATTATTACTATGGATACTCCCAGATTCAACTTAAAATAAATGAACCACAAATGCTTGAAATCCAAAATTATATTATTGTATGGAGGGGTTACATGGAATGAGACCATTTTACTCGAAAAGGTCATATTGAAGATAGCAAGAAGAGTTGCAGATCTTCCTCTCACTAAGCTCTTCTTCTATCATCATTCAGTAATTGTCCTGATGATGGATCCCTGTTGGGATTTGAGAAGTTGACAAGTATGATTATTACTATGGATACTCTAAGATTCAGCTTAAAATAAATGAACCAAAGATGCCTAAAATCCAAAATTATATCCCTGTACCGAGGGGATACATGGAATGAGACCATTTTACTTGAAAATTTCAGATTGAAGATAACAAGAAGAGCTGCAGATATTCCTCTCACTAAGCTCTTCTACTATCATAATTTAGTAATTGTCTTGATGACAGATCCTTGTTGGGATTTTAAACATTGACAAGTATGATTATTATTGTGGACACTCTAAGATTCAACTTAAAGGAAATGAACCACATTTGCTTGAAATCCAAAATTATATCATTGTACGAAGGGGATACATGGAATGAGACGATTTTACTTGAAAAATTCAGATTGAAGAAAGCAAGAAGAGCTACAGATCTTCCTCTCACTAAACTCTTCTTCTATCATCATTCCTTAATTCTCATGATGATGGATCCCTATTGTGATTTGAAATGTTGACAAGTATGATTATTATTGTGGATACTCTGAGATTCAACTTAAAAGAAATGAACCATAGAT
>APFE031039139.1:73414-86137 GCA_000404065.3 Pinus taeda
CTTTTAGATGAAGATAAGTGTATCATTTTGTTGTGTTCTCTACTAGATTCATCAGATAACCTGGTTATTGCAATAGGTAGCAATGCAATTGCCTTGTAGTTTGATGAAATAGTCTCATCCTTACTGATGGAGGAGATGAGATGGAAAAATATGGAGAGCTAGAATGGTGATGCCTTGTCTGTATGAGGATGGTCCCAGAACAAAAACAAAATTAAGTCATCAAGTGGGAGATCTAAATCTCTAGGAAAACCTGTAAAGGTGGTGTGCTAGAAATGTGGAAAGGAAGGGCACTACAGAAGGGATTGTAAATCTAAAGCTCCTAATAAAAGAAATGGATCTGATGATTCTCTTTCTATAGAGGCGAAAACCACCTCAAATGAAGGTGGGGATGTGTACTTGGCTTCTTCAAGTACACATGTAGGTCATGAGGCATGGTTGATTGACTCAGGTGCATCCTTTCACTTCACTCCCCATAGAGAGTGATTCTGCGAGTATGAGAAATACGATGGTGGTGATGTATTCTTAAGGGATGATAGGAAGACTAGAATCGTTGGTCGCGGAAAAGTAAAGTTGAAGTTGCAAGGTGGAAGGGTTAGAACACTTCCAGGGGTTCTGCATATTCTTGCATTGGCCAGAAATCTGATTTATGTAAGCAAGTTGGATGATGCAGGTGTAAAAACAGTGTTCGAGAATGATAACTGCAAGATGGTTCGGGGAGCACTGGTATTGATGTGGGGAGTTCAGATTGGAACTCTGTACAAGTTGCAAGGTAGCACTGTTGTTGATGGGTGCAACTGCTCTGTGGTTCCTGAAAGTGGAGCAGAAAATTTAGTGGTCTCTGGAGAGAAGAACATGTTGTGGCATCAAAGGCTTGGACATATTGGAGAGAAGGGCCTTCGAATACTTCATGGTAAAGGTATGGTAGAAGGTATGAATAATAGCTCTCTATATTTTGATTTCTGTGAAAATTGTGTATATGGGAAGCAGAATCGGGTGAGTTTCCCCTCTGGGAGTAAGAGGGTGAAATAAATATTAGAACTTTTGCACAGTGATGTGTTTGGATCTGTGAAGGTTCCATCACTGGGTAAGTCTGTGTAATGTATCATTTATAGATGATTTCTCAAGTAATATAGGAATATATTTCCTTAAGAAGAAATTTGAAGCCTTTGAAAGGTTTAAAGAATGTAAGGCTCTCATGGAAAATTAGATAGAGAAGAAGATAAAGGTGTTGAGGACAGATAATGGTGGAGAGTTTTGCAGCAAGGAATTTGAAGAATTTTGTAAGAAGTGTGGTATAGCATGATGGAAGACTACTCCATATACACCTCAGAAAAATGGAGTTGCAAAAAGAATGAATAAGATGTTAATGGAAAGGGATAGAAGCATGCTCAGTGGTGCCAGGTTAGGACAAGAATTCTGGGCAGAGGCGGTGGATACTACATGTTACCTGTTCAATAGGTCACCATCATCAGCGTTGGAGGATAATACTCCACAAGAGGTATGGATTGGTAAGAAACCCTCTCTTTCACATCTGAGGGTATTTGGATGTGATGCATATGTACACGTTCCAAAGGAGAAACAAACCAAGTTGGATAGTAAATTTGAAAAGTGCATCTTTATTGGGTATAAGGATGGTCTGAAGGGTTATAAGCTTTGGAACCCAATCACATGGAAGGTTGTGTAGGCTGAGATGTGGTGTTCAGAGAGGTAAAATATATTACTAAACATGAATTCCAACCAAAGTAACCTAAGAAGATAGAGTTTGAGCTTAAGGAGGAAGAATCAGACTCTACAACAGAGGAGGAATCAGAAGATGAAGAGCCACAAACTCTAGGTGTGAGAAGATCAGTTCGAGAAAGAAGGTAGCCATAAAGGTATAGTCCATCTGCTTTCAATTCAAAATTTTCTTTATCTATTACTGACGATGATCCCATAACTCTGAAGGAAGTGGTAGATTCAGAGGATGGAAAATTCTAGAAAGAGGCCATGGTTGATGAAATGGCATCTTTTCACAAAAATGAGGCTTTGGATTTGGTGGAGTTGTTGGCTGGAAGGAAACCCATTGCCAGCAAATGGGTGTTCAAGAAGAAGACAAATGCAGAAGGAAAGGTGGAGAAATACAAAGCTCGGTTGGTAGCAAAAGGTTATTCGCAGGTGTCAGGAATTGATTTTGGTGATATTTTTTCTCCTGTTGCCAAGGTAACTTCTATTAGATTAATTTTATCTGTTGCTGCTGATTTTGATTTTGAGGTAGAACAGATGGATGTGAAGACAAAATTTCTTCACGGGGATCTAAAAGAGGAAATATACATGAAGCAACCTGAAGGCTTTGCGGTGAAGCGTAAGAAAGAACTGGTATGCAAGTTAAAGTCTCTGTATGGGTTAAAATAGTCACCAAGGATTTGGTATCAGAAATTTGATACATTTATATGGGGACTTAGCTTCACCAGAAGAAAAGCAAATCACTGTGTGTATTTTAAATTAATTGGTGACTGTGTTATTTATCTAGTCTTGTATGTGGATGATATGTTGCTAGTTGGAAATGACAAAGAAATTATCCAGGATTTGAAGACTCAATTTTCGTCCAAATTCGACATGAAAGATCTTGTTGCTGCAAACTATATTTTGGGCATGGAAATTAAAAGAGATTAGGCAAAGAGGAACCTTTGGTTAAACCAGAGGAAGTATGTCGAGACAATACTATAGAGGTTTAACATGAAGGATAGTAAACAGGTGAAGGTTCCTATGCCTGTAGGTGTGAGGTTATCTGTTGAACAGTGTCCCAAGACATAAGAAGACGAAGAGGACATGTCCCATGTTCCATATGCAAGTGCAATCGGTATCCTGATGTATGCAATGCTTTGTACTAGGCCAGACATTGCATATGCAGTGGGAGTATTGAGCAGGTTTATGTCAAAACCAGGGAAGGAGCAATGGATAACAGTGAAGCGGGTTTTCAGGTATTTGCGTGGCACTGGTGATTATGGTTTGTGCTACCAAGGAAGACCAGGATTGGACAAAATGTTGGATATTCATGGCTTTGTTGATGCAAATTGGGCTAGACATCTGGGTATGTGTTTAACCTATTTGGAGGTGCAGTCAGTTGGATGAGTAAGAAACAATCTGTAGTGGCACTATCCACTACAGAGGAAGAATACATGGCAGCCACTCACGCAAGCAAGGAAGCAGTTTGGTTGCAGATATTGTGTTCAAGTATGGTGTCAGTATAGGGAGCTATAAAGATATAATGTGACAGCCAAAGTACAAATTTCTTGGCAAAGAACCCCGCATATCATTCGAAGACAAAGCACATTGATGTTCAGTATCACTTTGTGAGGGATATGATAGAAGACAAAAAGGTGTTGCTGGTAAAGGTGGACACTTTGAAGAATACTACAGATACATTGACAAAATATGTGATCTCTGAGAAGTTGTCTTCATGTAGAGAGAAAATGGGCGTTTCAGGGCAGAAAAAAATGACTAAGCTCTCTTGTGGCCCCTTGTGGAAAGAAAACAACAAGTGGGAGAATGTTGGGTTGTGTTATATTCTTTCCACGACTAGCCCACGTAGTTAATTGGGGGGTTAGAGGGGGGACGGAGGCCCCTTTTGTTGCGTCGATTTTGTAGCCGGGGGGGGGTCAAAGGTGGTTTGAGACGTACTCGTAACCCCACTTTATGGGGTCCGGGGCAACGCCCTAGAAAATTTTGGTTTTGGACACTATGTTAGGTTGGGCAGACCCACCTATGGTTTTGTGCATGATTTTTGCACATGTCTTTGGATGATATGGTTTTCGGTCCATGGTATTGGATGCTTCGGCGTGTATAAACATGTATTATAACATTGAAAGGAACATAATGAAAAAAATCAAGCTGGTAGTCCAGCTTATGGGATCCAGGGGAAATCATTGTGTATATGTGTTTTATATGTTATGCTCTCGCATTATTTATTTTATGTGTTTTATAATGCGTATGTAGCTAATTTTTGTATAGGGTTAAAATCTACAAGCAAGAAGAGTTGCAGATCTTCCTCTCACTAAGCTCTTCTTCTATCATCATTCAATAATTATCCTGATGATGGATCCCTGTTGGGATTTGAGACGTTGACAAGTATGATTATTACTTTGGATACTCCTAGATTCAACTTAAAAGAAATGAACCACATATTCCTAAAACCCAAAATTATATCGTTGTACGGAGGGGATACATGGAATGAGACCATTTTACTCGAAAAAATCAAATTGAAGATAGGAGGAAGAGTTGCAGATATTCCTCTCACTAAGCTCTTCTTATACCATCATTAAGTAATTGTCTTGATGATGGATCCCTGTTGGAATTTAAAATGTTGACAAGTATGAATATTACTCTAGATACTCTGAGATTTAGCTTAAAAGAAATCAAACACAGATGCCTGAAATCCAAAATCATATCCTTGTATGGAGGGGATACATGGAATGAGATCATTTTACTCGAAAAATTCAGATTGAAGATAGCAAGAAGATCTTCAGATCTTCCTCTTACTAAGCTCTTCTTCTATCATAATTCAGTAATTGTCCTGATGATGGATCCTTGTTGGGATTTTAAACGTTGACAAGTATGATTATTATAGTGGATACTCCGAGATTAACCTTAAAGGAAATGAACCATAGATGCTTGAAATCCAAAATTATATCTCAGTACGAAGGGCATACATGGAATGAGATCGTTTGACTTGAAAAATTCAGATTGAAGATAGCAAGAAGAGCTACTGATCTTCCTCTCACTAAGCTCTACTTCTATCATTATTCAGTAATTGTCTTGATTATGGGTCCGTGTTGGGGTTTGAAACGTTGACAAGTATGATTATTATTATGGATACTCTGAGATACAACTTAAAATAAATGAACCATAGATGCATGAAATCCAAAAGTATATCCTTGTACGAATGGAATACATGGAAAGAGAACATTTTACTTGAAAATTCAAATTGAAGATAGCAAGAAGAGATGCAGATATTCCTCTCACTAAGCTCTTCTTCTATCATCATTAAGTAATTTTCTTGATCATGGATCCCCGTTGGGCTTTGAAACATTGACAAGTATGATTATTCCTGTGGATACTATGAGATTCAACTTAAAAGGAATGAACCATAGATGCTTGAAATCCAAAATTATATCCCTTTACGGAGTGGATACATGGAATGAGACAATTTTACTTGAAAAATTCAGATTGAAGATAGCAAGAATAGTTTCACATCTTCCTCTCACTAAGCTCTTCTATCATCATTCAGTAGTTGTCCTGATGATGTATCCCTGTTGGGATTTGAAATGTTGAAAAGTATGATTATTACTGTGGATACTCCAAGATTCAACTTAAAAGAAATGAACCAAAGATGCCTAAAATCCAAAACTATATCCCTGTACAAAGGGGATACATGGAATGTGACCATTTTACTCGACAAATTCAAATTGAAGATAGCAAGAAGTGCTCCATATGTTCCCCTCACTAAGCTCTTCTTCTGTCATCATTCACTAATTGTCCTGATGATGGATCCCTATTGGCATTTGAAACTTTGACAAGTATTATTATTATTGTGGATATTCTGAGATTCAACTTAAAAGAAATGAACCACAAATGCCTGAAATCCAAAATTATATCCCTGTATGGAAGGGATACATGGAATGAGATGATTTTACCTGAAGAATTAGAATTCAAGATAGCAAGAAGAGCTACAGATCTTCCTCTCACTAACCTCTTCTTCTATCATCATTCAGTAATTGTCCTAATGATGTATCCCTATTGGGATTTGAAACGCTGACAAGTATGATTATTACTATGGATACTCTGAGATTCAAATTAAAGAAAGGAACCACAGATGCCTGAAATCCAAAATTATATCCCTGTATAGAGTGCATACATGGAATGAGACCATTTTACTCAAAAAATTCAAATTGAGATAGCAAGAAGAGTTTCAAATCTTCCTCTCACTAAGCTCTTCTTCTATCATCATTCAGCAATTGTTTTGATGATGGATCTCTGTTGGGATTTGAAACATTGACAAATATTATTATTATTGTGGATACTCTAAGATTCAACTTAAAAGAAATGAAACATAGATGCCTGAAATCCAAAATTTTATCCCTTTGCGGAGGGGATACATGGAATGAGACCATTTTACTCAAAAAATTCAGATCGTATATTGCAAGAGGAGTAGTAGATATTCCTCTCACAAAGATCTTCTTCTTTCATAATTCAATAATTACGCTGGTGATGGATCCCTATTGGGATTTGAAACGTTGACAAGTATGATTATTACTGTGGATACTCCGAGATTCAACATAAAAGAAATGAACCACAGATGCCTGAAATCCAAAATTATGTTGTTGTACGGAGAGGATACATGGAATGAGACCATTTTACTTGAAAAAATCAAATTGAAGATAGGAAGAAGGTCTGCAGATCTTCCTCTCACTAAGCTCTTCTTCTATCATAATTCAGTAATTGTCCTGATGATGGATCCCTGTTGGGATTTGAAATGTTGACAAGTATGAATATTACTCTGGATACTCTGAGATTCAGCTTAAAAGAAATCAACCACAGATGCCTGAAATCAAAAATTATATCCTTGGACGAAGGGGATACATGAAATGAGACCATTTTACTCGGAAATTTAAGATTGAAGATATCAAGAAGATTTGCATATCTTCCTCTTACTAAGCTCTTCTTCTATCATAATTCAGTAATTGTCTTGATGATGCATCCACGTTCGGATTTTAAACGTTGACAAGTATGATTATTGTTCTGGATACTCTGAGATTCAACTTAATGGGAATGAACCACAAATGCTTGAAATCCAAAATTATATCCCTGTATGAAGGAGATACATGGAATGGGATCATTTTACTTGAAAAATTTAGGTTGAAGATAGCAAGAAGAGCTACAGATCTTCCTCTCACTAAGCTCTTCTTCTATTATTATTCAGTAATTTTCTTGATGATGCATCCCTTTTGGGATTTGAAAAATTGACAAGTATAATTATTATTGTTCGGTGAAAATATGTTCATTTAATTATGTTGTAGTACTTTCCCAACTATTTAATTTTTCAATCCGAGGTTCGCAAACTTACAAGGCACATGCACTATATATGCAGGACTGAAGTGGAACTAATTTAATCTAATATAATCTAAATTATTGAAACCAAATTAATCTAAGAAGGCATTGAAACATTAACTATGAAAGCATGAAATTGCATAAAAGAAAAGCAATACAACATGTGAAGAATTTGAATGACAAACAACATATGTGAGCTCACAACAATAAAAATATCTTAAATTATATTACAAGAACCAAATAACAAATCATAATTACAAAACTATATCTTAAAGCTAATCCCCATTCCCCATTATTAATTATTCATTCCCTTCCTTTTAAAATGAAGAGAGAGTTCTCTCTTATATACATGAGGAAGATAACCTTCTCATAATTACATATCCAATATTCTCTCAAGCACTCTCAACTAATTTCCCATTATTACAAGATATGATCCCACAAATCTCTCAATCATTTTTAACTACTTTCCCATTATTACAAAATATGATCCCTTTGAATCCTCCACAAATATCTCACATATCTTGGATAAGATATGCCAACCATATCCTCCATGATCTTCTCCTTAGGAATTGGATATGATATGCCAACCAAATCTTCCATGATTGTCTCCTTAGGAATTGGATAAGATATGCCAACCAAATCCTCCATGATTTTCTCCTTAGGAATAGGCTTGCATAATTATCTCCTTAATATGGTGGGAGGATATGTGTATAGCCTTGGATTTACTTCTCAAATTTCCTACACATCACAAATATCTTACCTATTCTGGAGTATATATAAAATATGTATATTTTAATATTAATATAAATTCACTTGTAATACAAAATGAAAAATGGAAAATAAGAAGGTGAAACCCAAATGTATGTATGAAAATGATATGATAAAAGGTTAATGGGATGATGAAATGTAAGGAATAGTGAAGAAAAAGGTGGATGAAAATATGACATTTCTGAGTCCCAACATCCTCCCCAACTGAACTTGTTGCATTTCCTCATGCAACCATGCATGGGTCTCCTTAAGAACATTTGGCATATTGAACTTTGGCTTTACATGATGATGTCTTTTAATAATGAATGTTTCCAGGATATGTGAAAGACATGAGTAACAATTTACATTTCTTATGGTTGGTTCTTGTGTGACAACCATGAATACAAAGCATGTTGGTTCTTGTGTTAACAACATTCATTTCATTTTTTGTTCTCTTTTCTTCAATAATAATGTAAACACTCACTGGAAATCATAATGTGCATAAGAAATCCCTTTTGTAATATTAATGAAGCATGCCAATATTGTGTATGAAGCAAAGTGCAACAAAGTATCGTTGGAAAATAAATGTTGGTGAATGGTAAATGAGAAAAAATGGAGTGATAGTGGTGAAGAAATGGAATCGTGGAAGTGAATATGTAGTGTGGTGAAGAAATGGAATCATGGAAGTGAATATGTAGCAAATATAGTTCTTCCCCCCCCCCTCAACTGAAAGCAAACATGTTAGATAAGGTCATCAAGAAGGAGAATGAAATGTTGAGAGCTCAAAGAAAGAAGACTCAGCAGAAAAATGAGAAACTGAAGGAGAAAATCAAAGAACTTAAGAATGAACAGAACAAAATATGAAAATAGGCAACAAAATGGTACACCCAGAAGAAAGATCTCAAAGAAAAATACAAGAATATGAAACATGAGCTCCACGTTCAGAAGAATGCCCAAGTTCAGAATAATATAGATGCATTGCTACAAGCGACAGAGGCACAAGCAGGAACAGAATATAAAGGGAGCACATCAGGGTTAGCATGAGGACATGCTAAATCATTGAGCTTGGGGGAGATGTTGGTACTATTTCATTGCCATCCTTTTCTTCTAGAAATCCATCATTTGTCTATCATTTTCTCCCATAGGCCCCTCATAGTCCATTGAAATTGATTAATCAAAGCATTATAGTTGTTATTTTACATTACATTTAATTTGTGAATTTTTATGTTAAAAATTAGAAATTTTCAACAAAATTATAGGATGTCATGACTTCTTGTAATTGGTTTATGTTGTGACACGTGGCATGGCAAGAAAATCAAAACAGAGGATAGGGACGTGATCTAGGATGTACATACATGGTGAAAGATCTATTCAACAGTGAATCTAAAGCTCCTGGATACATGGTCAATGCTGGTCAAACCCAACCTTTTTAGTCATAAAAGCAGCAAAAAGCCAGAGTCACCTAAACTGATTTCATTTTGTTTTGGAAATTAGTTAAGATTAGAAAAAAACAAAAATCGCATTTTTGATTGTAAAAGCAGAAACATCTGCATGATAATTTATGTACATTCAATTAAAAAAATAATAATAAATGAGCTAATTTGTTTTTGAAGTCACTTCATACAGGAATGATCGATGGAGATGGCACACAAAGGTGACAATTTTATGCAGGAATGGTGCTGAGTTTTTCAAAGTGAAGACAATCTAATGCAAAAGTGATTTTTCGAAATCACAATGAAACATGCATCATTGGACGCTTGAAGGAACTAATTCTTCATTGCACATATCATGACATTTTCCACTATACCAAGATCCTTTTGCGTCATGATTACTCCCCTTTTTCCTTCCAAACACCTAGACCATCCTTGTGTTGCATCCCATCTTCCATTTCCTTATCTTTCATGACTTCATGCACGCCTATTTTTCTCAATCGCATACATCCCTTTATCCTCATGGAGAAAATCAAGGACAAAGGGGGTTATGTGTCTAGATGGTTGAGAGATTTATGGAACTAGAGAGAGATTAATGGATGATCATTATGAGTTTGTTACTCATCCCATTATATAAATAGGAGTACAATCTCCTCCATTTGTAATCGGAGAATATTCATTTGTAATCTTAGAGTTCCATTTGTAATCTTAGAGTTCGTTTGTAATGGAGATTTTGAAATAAAGGATCATACTTCAATTTTGCTTCTACATTTGAGTCTCCATTGAAGTGGTGTGCTTGTGGAGTTATGGAGGGCCCCCATGGCCTCACTTGCATCCTTATTTGTTTATTTTAGGGATAATTTATTTTATGTTTTTGTTTGATTTCATCTTTCAAGTTTTATTAAATTCTCTAATATTGGAAGGATCTTATTTGAAAGTGTTTTTTGTAAAAGAACCATAAGATCTCATACAATGATTAGATCTAGGTTTACTTCATTTCAGATTTTAAGTTCTAATTAGATGATCTAATTTTGGAAAAGATCTTGTAGAATATGTTCTTGTAAGAGAATCATAGATCTCAAACAATTTTTAGATCTAGGTTTGATTAGTTACTGAAAGAGATCTTAATGAATATGCTCTCCCTTTGTAGCACCCGCTGTCTCAGCCTTCTTTGAAAACTCAGAGTTTGAATCACTAATATGGTAACGCACTTTATGAACTAAGAGTTTTATAAAGTGAAACTTAACAACCAACCTTTCCCCAATTACTATAATGATAATGCAGAGTTGGAAGCGCATTCACATCATAAAGACAGAGGAGCGGTACTAGTTTGCATAGGTACAATCATGAGAATGTCATATACATACAAAGAGTGCTGTAGCGATGATAACGGATATATGTTGCATGAGTTTACTTGGGTCAAACAATTGTTTTATAGCTCCAACATTCAAAAATGAATGAAATCATTTAACACTTGTCTTTCCAATGATTTACCACTTGTCCTTCCAATGAAACAGACTTATCCATTACTTGTTGGTAATTGGCCGATTGAAAAAATGATGGATCGATGACAAGGTTTGATGGCCAATTTAAAAATGAGGAGTTGATGACAAGGTTTGAAGGGTGGTGTAGGAAAATATTTGAAAATCTTAGTAGGAATATCTTGTAATAATGGGAAGTATGGGATCATTCCCTTTCCATGATTACATTGCCTTCATTTCCTAGCCATGCTAATCCACACTGCTTGTCCGTGAGTTCTTTCCATTTATAGTCCTACCAAATATTTTTGTACAAACTCGCATTGACTGATGTGGGATTCCTTAAGGCCCACCTTTCAACAAGTCTTGCCCCATCAACATCAGCACCTTATCTGGGAAATAGACTAGAGTTCCTTTTGAGTACCTAGAGGCTTGCATGCCTTAATGGCAAGTTCTCTCGCTGACGATCATGGGAATACATCAATGTCCCTTGATCTTCATCTTGCAAGTGGATCGACCTCAACACATCCATTCACATTTCGCAAGATGTAATCAGGTACCTTGGCATTCATTGACATCGATGGTGAGTTGCCTCACATTGGTTAACGACATGCATCAATGGCCGGTAATCCAATGATTTCTATTCATGCTCGACACCGACATATTCATTCGCATGATTAGAATTGTACCATCGGGTTTGTAGCAGGTGAAGACTATACACTTTTTCATGACTCCCTCAGCAGTTACAGTAGCATGCATTCTCATTTATGAGAGTACCACAATTCCCCTTTCAGCGTTTATCTTTTCCATGATTCAGCATCAACAGTTCAGATTCCTTCATTTCCCAGGATCCAATTACAACAACATCAGTCACATTTTCCTGATCCAGCAGCAACAACAGCTACATTCCTATTGCATAGTTCATCATTCTTGGGTAAGTAGAGGTATGTTGTTTTCTAATCTTTAATTATGCAATTCCTTATATGCTAACTTGAATATTTTTGAAATTTCCCTCACCATGCTACATTTCCTTTCATGAGCCATGTCAAGTTGCATGAGGACATGCAACCAATTCAGTTGAGGGGGGGGGGGGAACTATATTCGCTACATATTCACTTCCATGATTCCATTTCTTCACCACACTACATATTCAATTCCATGATTCCATTTCTTCACCACACTACATATTCACTTCCATGATTCCATTTCTTCACCGCTATCACTCCATTTTCTCTCATTTACCATTCACCAACATTTATTTTCCAATGATACTTTGCTGCACTTTGCTTCACACGCAATATTGGCATGCTTCATTAATATTACAAGAGGGATTTCTTATGCACATTATGATTTCCAGTGAGTGTTTACATTATTATTGAAGAAAAGAGAACAGAAAATGAAATGAATGTTGTTAACACGAGAACCAACATTCTTTGTATTCATGGTTGTCACACAAGAACCAACCATAAGAAAATGTAAATTGTTACTCATGTCTTTCACATATCCTGGAAACATTCATTATTAAAAGACATCATTATGTAAATCCAAAGTTCAATATGCCAAATGTTCTTAAATAGACCCATGCATGGTTGCATGAGGACATGCAACAAGTTCAGTTGGGGAGGACGTTGGGACTCAAAAATGTCATATTTTCATCCACCTTTTTTATTATATACCTAGGGGGGTAATATGGGGTACCGAGGGAGGTACCCAATGTAATAATGTAATAATGGGATGGGCCATAGTAATAAATAAGGTGGTTAACCCATGTCATGAAAGGGACCACAAGTAGTTAATAACAATGTAAGGGGTCCATGGTATTAGTTGATGGTATGAGGAAACCATGGTAATGATGCATGGTATTGTATGTATGAGGCCTATATAGAGGCTAGAGACTCCACATGGAGAGATATGAAGAGAAGTATTCTTGTATGAGCAGGCATATGGCTTGGGGAGTGTTCTCCTTCCTTAAGGAGTGAATG
>APFE031039139.1:86374-96377 GCA_000404065.3 Pinus taeda
GGAGTGAATGTATGGTGTTGCCCTACCTTAAGGGTTTTGATAATAAAGAAGCATTTCTATCTATATTCAGATCTTATTATTTCTTGGGTATAATTGTTATTATCTTATATTTCTGGGTCAGATCTACATCAAGTGGTATCAGAGCACTTTCTTGGGCACAAAAGTGGAGAATTTTTTTCTTTTTGCAGGATTTCAAGGGCGGCGAGTTTGCAGATCAGATCTATACGTTTTGGTTCAAGATATTCAAAATATTATTGCAAATCTGTATTCTTTATGAAAAAATAGCCGATTTCAAAAAAACAATCGGTCGAATCGGAGTCCGGATGAAGGAGATATCGCTGATTTAAAAATCAGTGGGGTTGTAGACAATTTTTCGGGGCAGCAAATTTGCGGCACAGATATAGACATCCTGGTGCAAGATCTACAAGATGTAATTATAGATCTGGCATCTTTGTGAAAAAACACCTAATTTCAAAAAACAAAATCAGTCGAATCGGAGTCCGGATGAGGGAGATATCGCTGATTTAAAATCAGCGTTTTTTTCAGAAATTTTGGGTGACGGCGGGAGAGTAGCAGCGCAGATCCGAAATTCCAGTGTCTGAATCAGGATTTCTATCACATGGGCAGATGCATAATGGTTGTTCAATTTCCAAAAATAGGTTATAATACAGATTTTGAGCAATATTGATGAAACTGTGACATTTTCAAATTTTCGCCAAGTAGGTGAAATTTTTTTTTTCCAAACCATTCATGGATTCTAGCAAGGTTCTATTATTTACAGGGAATGATAATGGTATGACTATTGAAGAATACATAAAAGAATGCAAGAGGTTATACAATTAGAAATGGTTTGTAAGGACTAATTTTGAAGGGGAGGCGGCCACATGGTGGGGATTACTTAACCAAAAGAAGTGTTCCAACCTGCCCGATGAAGAATTTGAAAAATTACTTTTAGACAGGTGGTCTCATGCCAGAAAACAAGATAAGGAGAAACATGTGGGTATATCCTTATTACAGGTTCATGGATTGATTCAAAAAGAGAAGATCATTGTTTCTATAAATCCTAGTTGCAAGCATAATTTCATCAATGTTAATTTGGCAAAAAAATTGCAAGTTCCAACAAAACACATTGAAAGTACACAAGTTGATGATGAGAATGTTCAAGTGTATAAGGATTTGAAGATTTCTATGGATAAGTATGTGTTGCATAGTGATTTTTATGCGTCAGATATGGATAACGTAGATGTTGTTTTGGGATACCCTTGGATGGAACCAGTAGGTACTATCAATATTAATGTACAGAAGAAATTCCTGAAGATCTAGTATAAAAAGAAGAAAATTACATTACAAGATATTTCTATTAATAAACCGATAGAGTCCAAGGAGGCTGAAGCAGAATATGTTCCAGGGTCTGACATATCAGATGATGAGAAGTTGATGGTCGACAATCAGACACAAACAGAGGCTGAAGCAGATAAGGTTACAGGTGCTGATACATTAGAGGAGGACACAGTGGTTGAAGTCATATTGGAAAAGAAGACACCACAACAGGCACCTCAACAGGGTGAATTAAAGAAGAAGACATCGTGGGTTAAAACTTCAACATATCATCACCCACATCACCCTGCAAGACAACCATCAAGATGGCAACCAGTTAGTCACAAGGACAACAACCCCCACAAGATAGATAGGGAGAAGCGAAGATCCACCTACTACACATCAAGAGAGAAGAGTTGTCACGGTCAACTTCCATCTCAAGAGAGCGAGGCACCAGCGAGATCGAGGGTTCACCTTTCTCTTGGATGGCTAGATGCACGTGCTTGGTATCAGTGGACTACTCTTTTGAGTAGATCTTATTATTTGTGTTCTTCCCATGTTTCGGGGACGGAACATGCTAGGGGGGGTGGAATGTTATATACCTAGGGGGGGTAATATGGGGTACCGAGGGAGGTACCCAAGGTAATAATGTAATAATGGGATGGGCCATAGTAATAAATAAGGTGGTTAACCCATGTCATGTAAGGGACCACAAGTAGTTAAAAATAATGTAAGGGGCCCATGGTATTAGTTGATGGTATGGTAATGATGCATGGTATTGTATGTATGAGGCCTTTATAGAGGCTAGAGACTCCACATGGAGAGATATGAAGATAAGTATTCTTGTATGAACAAGCATATGGCTTGTGGAGTGTTCTCCTTCCTTAAGGAGTGAATGTATGGTGTTGCCCTACCTTAAGGGTTTTGATAATAAAGAAGCATTTCTATCTATATTCAGATCTTATTATTTCTTGGGTATAATTGTTATTATCTTATATTTCTGGGTCAGATCTACAACATTTTTCTTCACTATTCCTTACATTTCATCATCCCATTAACCTTTTATCATATCATTTTCATACATACATTTGGGTTTCACCTTATTATTTTCTATTTTATTCATTTTTGTATTACAAGTGAATTTATGATTAAATATTAGAAAATATACATACTTTTATATATATCTCAAGAATATGTGAGTTTTGTGATGTGTAGGAAATATGTGAAGAATTAATTCCAAGAGACTTATCCATATCTCCTCCACCATATTAAGGAGATAATTATGCAAGCCTATTCCTAAGGAGAAAATCATGGAGGATTTGGTTGGCATATCTTATCCAATTCCTAAGGAGAAAATTATGGAATATTTGGTTGGCATATCTTATCCAATTCCTAAGGAGAAGATCATGGAGGATTTGGTTGGAATATCTTATCCAAATGTGAGAGATTTGTGGAGGATTAATAAACTCAAGGGTAGGGTTGTATCATCTAATCCGGTGCTTATAATATAAGGTCCTAGGTTGGAAATAAATAAACATCTCTACTAGGATGAAGGCAAGTATGGAGTAAGTCTAGAGTCAAGGTCTGGTGGAAAAGGTCTAGTATGCACATAGGTAAAAGGAAGATAGGCAGCGAGCGGAGTAAAGTGAAATAGTTCTACTCTAAATGTTGTACCACCTAATATTTCTTAATGAAGCAAACCATCTATCTCCTTAAAGTAAGAAGGGATCATATTTTGTAATAATGGGAAAGTAGTTAAAAATGCTTGAGAGATTTGTGGGATCATATCCTGTAATAATGGGAAATTAGTTGAGAGTGCTTGAGAGAATATTGGATATGTAATTATGAGAAGGTTATCTTCCTCATGTATATAAGAGAGCGCTCTCTCTTCATTTTAAAAAGAAGGGAATGAATAATGAATAATGGGAAATGGAGATTAGCTTTAAGAGATTGTTTTGTAATTATGATTTGTTATTTGGTTCTTGTAATATAATTTAAGATATCTTTATTGTTGTGAGCTCACATATGTTGTTTGTCATTCAAATTCTTCACATGTTGTATTGCTTTTCTTTTATGCAATTTCCTGCTTTCATAGTTAATGTTTCAATGCCTTCTTACATTAATTTGATTTGAATAATTTAGATTATATTATATTAAATTAGTTCCACTTCGGTCCTGCATATATAGTGCATGTGCCTCGTAACTTTACGAACCTCAGATTGACAAATAAAATAGTTGGGAAAGTACTACAACAGAATTAAACGAACATATTTTCACCCAAAATTTTTATAAAGTGAAACTTAACAACTGATCTTTCCCAAATTACTATAATAATAATGTAGACTTGGAAGCGCATTCACATCATAAAGATAGAGGAGAGGTACTGGTTTTCATAGGTACAATCATGAGAATGCCATATACATATAAAGAGTGTTGTAGTGATGATAACATATATATGTTTCATGAGCCAACTTGGGTCAAACAATTGTTTTATAGCTCCAACATTCAAAAATGAATGAAATCATTTAACACTTGTCTTTCCAATGATTTACCACTTGCCTTTCCAATGAAACAGACTTATCCATTACTTGTTGGTACTTCACCGATTGAAAAATGATGGATCGATTGTTGGCATTATGGCACAGGTTTGGAGCTATGGCACAGGTGTCGTCTTTGATGGCAACTCTCTTTGGTAACAGATCTCAGTTCAAGCACTCAGAAAGAAGAAAAAGACATATATGCAGGTTCATCTAGACGAAGACACGTATTATACGTTACAAAAGCATGTATATGTTGGGGATCATACTCTTGGTCCATGGTAGTTAGTCCTTGGGATTTGAACCTATGTTTTGGACCATGGCATCTCGTCAGATGTATTGATCCCTAGTTTTGGGTTCATGGTATTGAAATGTTATGGTTTTGGACCATGGTATTGAGGAAGACCTAAGACTATAAAAGAGGAAGGAGATCATGTGGCAAATGATTATCTGAATTATTATTGAAGATCTGATAAAGTGCTAGAGTTGGTAATTGGGTTATGATGCATATCTGGATCTGAATGAAAGAGGAACCTTAGCGCAAAAAGAAGGATAAGTTCTATTGATGGGTCATAATCTCTAAGCTTGAATGATAGTATCTTTGTATGATTTTGATCTGTTAGATGTGGCGCTTTCTTGATCTATAAGTTTGATAATCTGGGTATATTAATGATTGAATATCTGAAAGAGTGAATTATCCTTTATAGATCTATACGCAGGCGAAGGTGCGTATACATGCAAGTTATGTGAAGTAAAGGATCATATACGCAGGTTGTTCCATACGCAGAAGCGTATGCACGCTAGTTTCAGGCTATTGAAATAGCATATATACTCTAAGTTGTGATCTAGATGCTTCTGTCTATTGTTGTTGTGTTCTGGGTTCTGTTTTCTGGTGTGTGGTTTCTGGTACTGTGTTTTGGGTACAGCTGTCAGAGAAGTATCTACTTGATTCAGATCTAATTGGTGGAAAGGAGATTGGTTGATAGAGAAATTCTTGATGATTGATTGATGTCAATGAATCCATTCTGAAAATTTATGAAACGTGGTCCCTGGAAGAAAGAGAAGGTTGTAGCCTTCTGTAGGCCAGCACCTACGCACTAGTATCTTGGCTAGTGCAAGAGCTAAGGGGGTTGTAGCTCCCTTCGAGGAGAAGCTAGAAAAAGAGAGAGAGTAGTAGCTCTCTACAGATTGCAGCCCGCGTACTGGTAAAGGTCCGCACCAGTACATTGTAAAAAGAAATTTCTAATTAAAGAAAGATAGAGACGAATTGCAGCAGGTGGTTTTCACCCACATTGGGTTTCCACCTTATATCTTGTGTTCTCGTGTGCGATTGTCTTTCTACTCTAATTTACTGTTCCAAGTCACTACTTATTTGATTATGAAATATTGATTAACAATCAACATCAAAAAGATAAAGTAAATTAAAATTTTGCATTATATACGTGGGTTTCCTTCTGCATAATCGCTTATATACATAGGTTTAATAAACTGAAGTAATGTATATCAGTTGTTTTTTAAAAAGGAATATTTTTCTTGATAATACTGATTCACCCCCCCTCTTAGTATTATTTCCAACAATTGGTATCAGATCAGGTCCTTCTGAAGAAGCTTGATCACTTGAAGGAAGATCTTTCATCATGAGCAACTACGAGAGGGAAGCATCAATCAGGCCACTGGTTTTTGATGGGACAAACTTCGTATATTGGAAGGTAAGAGTTATTGCCTATCTTCAATCTCTGGGTACGAAGTTTGGATACCATAGATACAAGGGGAACTTTTCCAGCATCAACACAAATCTGGCTGGAGAAGAAAATAAATGAAGCAAAGCGGTCATACTTATATGGGAATGTCTATCACAATACTGAAATTGTCAAAGTCATGCAGTATAAATCCACAAAAGGAAATATGGGACAAGATTGTTTTGAGCGTGAAGGAGATGAACAGGTAAACGAGAAACTTCAAACCCTCAGAATTCAGTATGAAAATCTCAGAATGTACAATGATGAAAGTGTGGCTAACTATTTTCTTTGTGTAGATGAGATTGTTAATTGTATGAAAAATTTGGGTGAAGAAGTAAAGGAGGCTCTTGTAGTTGAAAAAGTCCTAAGATCTTTGTCCCCTAGGTTTTAATCTAAAGTCTCTGCAATAGAAGAAAAGTAGAATCTTAAAAACCTTAAAATGTCACAGCTCCATGGAATTCTAACTGCTTATGAAATGAGGAAAGGAGGACCATTAGACACGAGAGAAGCTTCCTTCAAGGCTTCTAGCAAAGGAGACTACTATGAGTCTAGACACATATCAGAAGAAGAAGAAGAATCAAATTTTGTCAAAAATCTTCAACGGGGCACTGGACGATTCCAAGGTAAGTTACCATTAAAATGCTTTGCTTGTGGAAGAGTAGGTCACTATGCTGCCAAATGTGCTCACAAGGATAAGATTGATAAGGGGAAGGAACCTGTTAGATGGAACAAGAAACAAAATGCAAATAAGAAGAGCTATTACGCTCATGAAGATAGTGATGGACTTTCAAATAGCGTTGAAGATGAACGAGGTAATCACTATAAACTTTTAATGGCCTTTGAAGATGATGATTACGTGGATGTTATAGATGTGGATGGCTTTTATGAAGAGATTTCTAGACTCAAAATATGTTTATAAGAAAAGAATATGACCATTGATACTCTGCAATTTCAACTTGATGAAAAAGAAAAATCTCTTGAGAAGTTAGAATGTGAAATTGTTGGTGTTAGAAAAGAAATTGAGAAAACAGAGGCCCTTAATCTTAAATTTGTTAAAGGATCTGAAACTCTGGATGAGATTATCAGTGTGCAGCGTTCCTCTCTAATCAAGATAGGTCTGGGGTATAATGGAAAAGCATCTCAAGCTTCCACCTCCAAAAGTTATCTTGATGCAGCAAGAAGGAGGCCTAATAGAAATCGTCAGGTAAATCAGGGATAGTCTTCCTCAAGGACAAACAAAGACTATCAAGAAAATCGGGGGCATGCTACCTTAAGGACAAACAGAAGCTACAACCAGCCACAGGTAAAATCTTCCCAATTTTCTTCAAGAATGGATGGCAGTAGAAACTACAATTGGTTGGATGATAGTCGCAGGAATTTCTTCAATGGCCAATGTTTCTCTTGCCATAACTTTGGTCACAAAGCAGCTCAATGTGTTGCCTATAAGACAATCATGACTAGAGAAGATAAAAAACAAAGAAGTATGCCTGCAATCACGAAGAGGACCTATAACAGCTTTTTCGCCCTTGAAAGTGAAATTGAATGTTCTATTTGTAATAATTTTGGTCATGAAGATTCTGAATGCAGGAGCAGGTTTTGGAAACAAACTCAGAAGGAACAAACCTCAAGTGCCAAAACATGGAGAATAAAGGAACCACAATCAGAAATATGTGGGATAGCTTTATATGCAGAAGGATAGGAAAATCAATGGTACATCGACAGCAAATGTTCGAAGCATATGACAGGTGATAAAGAAAAAATTGAATCATATACTACTTTAGAAAAGGGAAAGAAAGTTTCTTTTGGAAATGATACCCCTGCAGCCATAAAAGGAAAAGGCATTGCTCAGTTGAAAGAACAGGTCAAAGCTGGAAATGTTTTATATGTTGATGGCTTGAAGCATAATCTATTGAGTGTCAGTCAGATGTGCGATAATGGAACCGAGGTGATATTTCGATCAGATGGGTGTAATGTTCGTGATCTTGATACAGGAAAAACAATTATCAAAGGTAAGAGAACTCCAAATAATCTATACATATTTGAAGAAGGAGAACAACAATGTTATTGGAGCAAGAATGATGAACACTGGTTATGGCACAGGAGGTTAGGGCATCTAAGATTTTCAGAAATACGGAAAGCATGCAAATACGAGGAAGTTCGTGGTCTTCCAGACATCAAAATTCCAGACAACACCATATGAAAATCATGTCAGTTTGGGAAGCAAACCAGAACTAACTTCCCTGAGAAAGAAGGATCAGCCAGTAGGCCTCTTGAGCTAGTTCATACAAATGTATGTGGTCCATTCAAGACAAGGTCACCTCAAGGAGAAGAATACGTTATATTATTCATTGACGACTTCTCCAGGATGGTTTGGTTAGGACTTATGAAGCACAAGGACAAAGCATTCGAAAAATTCAAATCCTTCAAAGCCTTGGTTGAAAATGAATCAGATTATAGAATTAAGTGCCTCAGGTCCGACAAAGGTGGGGAGTTTACCTCAAATGAATTTTTCGATTTCTGTGAAGAACATGGAATAAGAAGGGAATTCTCTACAGCTAGGAATCCTCAGCAAAATGGAGTGGTGGAAAGGATGAATAGAACAGTCCAATAAATGGCTTGTGCTATGCTTGATGAGTCTAGAACTCCCGCAACCTTCTGGGGTGAAGCTGCATATGCTGCGGTTGTTATTCTCAACAAAAAAAATGTCTGAGTGAACAACACTCAAACTCCGCATGAGCTCTGGCATGGTGAGACTCCTTCGGTAAAGCATTTCAAAATTTTTGGGAGCAAATGCTATATTAGGAATACTGACGAACAACTTGGAAAACTTGAACCCAAAGCAGATGAAGGAATTCTCCTTGGATATTCTCCCTACAGCAAAGCATATAAATGCTATAGTAAAAGACTTGGAAGAATTGTTGACAGCATTGATGTAGTGGTTGATGAAAAAGGATACATCCCTAGGCAAGTAAATCATGAAGATATCGAAGAGGATGAAGACTACTCTCCAAATCAGATAGATGATGAAGAAGAACCTCAAGAGGCACCAGAGGAACAGATAAGGATAGAAGAGAAGACTCCATCTAGGTACGTTCAGAATAATCATCGAGAATCTCAGATTTTGGGGTAGAAGGAAGCAGGTGTACAAACTAGAAGAACAATTGCAGAAGCCTCAAGCTATTTGGCATTGCTCTCCTCCACTGAGACACAAAATGTAAAAGAGGCATGCAAAGATGAATGTTGGGTCAAGGCAATGGATGAAGAACTTGAGTAGATTGAGAAGAACAACACTTGGGAGTTGGTTCTTAGACCGAAAGATAAGAATGTCATAGGGACAAAATGGATCTTCAAGAACAAGTTGAATGAAAATGGGGAAGTTATTAGAAACAAGGCCAGACTTGTTTGTAAAGGGTATGCTCAACAAGAAGGGATAGACTTTGAAGAAACTTTTTCCCCTGTTGCTAGACTTGAGGCCATCCGAATGTTCCTTGCTCTCTCAGGCTATCAGAAGTTCAAAGTTTTTCAAATGGACGTGAAATCTGCCTTTCTGAATGGGGACTTAGTAGAAGAAGCGTACATTGAGCAACCAGACAGTTTCATCCTTGGGAATGATCCAAATCTTGTATGCAGACTGAAAAAGGCTCTCTATGGTCTTAAGCAGGCTCCAAGGGCTTGGTACTACCGTTTGGAAAAATATCTTCATCAACAAGGTTTTTCAAAAGGATCAGCAGATAGCGATCTTTATATAAAAATTGAAAATGACAAATTGCTAATACTTGTGTATGTAGATGATATTATTTTTGGCAGCAATGAAGAAGCTATGAGTCAAAGCTTTGCCTTGTTGATGCAAAAAGAATTCGAAATGTCTTTGCTTGGAGAACTGACATATTTTCTTGGATTCCAAATCCAAAAAAATGAAGGCAGTATCTTCTTGTCTCAAACCAAGTACCTCAAGCAGATTATGAAGAAGTATGGCATGGAAGATTCAAAACCAGTATGTACCCCTATGGTTACAGGATGCAGCCTTAGTGAAAACAATGAATCAGCTGTAGGAATTTACAGGGTAAGTTCCTCAGACACAACACCAAAAGGACACCGCTCACAAACAGATCACAGATCAGTACACCAGTATTTTGACGTGGTTAAAACCCTCAGAGAGGGAAACAGTCCACGGCCTGCGCCAACGTGGCTACTACAGGCAATTTATTAATAAAAGAATGAAAATTTACATAAGCTTCTCTCAGCACGGTTAACCTACAAATGACCCTCCATGCGCTTTAAATAGAATTCATGGACCAATCGGGTGTCAAGCCACGGATCAAGTGTCGGTAATACCGAGGAGAGAATGAACCGTCGGATCACTACATATCGTGACCGTCGGTTTGTAAGTTACAAAATGTACAACGGTAA
>APFE031039148.1:0-36327 GCA_000404065.3 Pinus taeda
GGCTGAGCTGTAGTACGATTTTTCTGCTTCTAGGGTTTCGCAGAAGTTTGACCAGCGTTGACTTTGGTCAACGCTTGGTCCAATCAAGCTGAAAACTTGTGGAAGGTTCGATTTTTGAAGGCCGTACTACCTGGCACAAAAATCGAGGTCAAAGGGTTGACCGTTTTGCTGCTGCGTTGACTTTTAGCTTGCTGCCCCTGCGTTGACTTTTCAGGACAGCGTTGACTTTTGTAGAATTGACTTGGGTTGACTCATCTACTGGTTGGAGGGTTGTTGTGACACATGCTGGGCTGGCTGACCAAAGGAGACTTTGCTGGTTGAAGCATCCTGTTGACCGCCGAAACGAACACACAAATTTTTCCTGTTTCTGATTTGTCTTCTGTAAGATCTGCTTATATGTTCTATCTGCATTTTGCTTAACTACTTGTATGATTGCTGTGAGAAAAGTGAAATTGCTCTTAGCATAGAACATCTACAAAACTTTACACTCCTACACCTCTTGAGTTTGCCAACATGGTTGATGAATCTATCCCTTTCTACAGACCTTGTGACAGTTTTCATGAAGAGAGTACATGTGCCTTTGCTAGAAAAATCTTAGAAGAAAGTGGGTATCAACAAAGTAATAATGCAAGTCAAAGTGAATCAAGTGAAAGCCAATACGCTAATATGATTTTTTTAGCCTTTGCAATAAACACCTTCGATGAAGAAAAAGACCCCATTACTAAGACATATGGTGATAAACCGACTCAGGAACAAGTTCTAGAACTTGCAAAGAGTAAGGGCTATTCATATCAAAGGAAGGTTAAAAGTCAGAATAAACAAGTTCCTGCTGAAGGATACAAATCTGGTTTAAACATGAATTGGGGCGCATGGATAAATAATATTAAAATGTCTACCCTTGTACTTGAGCTTTTAAAGATTCCATCTCAAAGGGCATCTTTCCTCAAGGCTTTGGGTATGCTTCAACAAAAAGACGGTGAAAATAATCATCAGGACGAAGAAATTAAGTTAAAGGATATCAACTGTTATATGACTAATGAAAATCATGAGCCGTTCTTTCTTACTTTGAACATAAATGATAGATTACTTCACAATTGCATGCTAGATTCTGGTGCATCTAAGAATGTTATGAATTGTGTTTGTGCATTAAGGTTGATCATAGATATATATATGGAGGGAGAGACTCTTGGGCTTCATCTCCCAGTGTCTCTTCATATTCTAACTCTCCGTATTTTCTATTTACATTATTTTACACATATTCAGCCAATCCCAAGGATTATGTGTCAACATTCCCCCCCTTAATCTGAAGGGATGTTGGTGAGTCCAAGCATCGTTCTGAATCTTTCGAACTTTTCTCTTCCAAACGCTTTGGTGAAGATGTTTGCAATCTGCTCAGTTGTGGAACAATGGTGTAGATGGATCGTCTTGGCCTCAACATGATGTTGAATCAGATGGTATTTTGTATTGATGTGCTTCAATCGATCATGGAACTTTGGGTTCTTGGCCAATTTTATTGCAAAAGTGTTGTCAATCATGAGTGGAGTTGAATGCACTTGTTTCACCTGCAAATCTTCCAAAATTTTCCTGAGCCACACAATTTCCTTTGTTTCTTCTGTTGCTGCCACATATTCTGCCTCTGTTGTGGAATCTATTGGAAATGATTGTTTGGTGACCTCCATGAGACAGCTCTTGATCCAAGACTCATAGCATGACCTAAAGTAGATACCCCAGTTATTTTATCTCCATCGAAGTTTGAATCAGAGTATCCAATCAAGCTGAAGTCGCCCACCTGTGTATAGTTAAGTCCAATGCCTTGAGTTCCCTTCAAGTACTTTAGAACTCTTTTCGCAGCAGACCAATGTCCCTCACAAGGCTTTTGCATAAACCTAGAGGAGGATTCCAACAGCAAATGAAATGTCTATTCTGGTAGTAGTCAGGTAGTGGAGACTTCCTACAAGTTGTCTATACTTTGTTGCATCCTCAGATTCTTTTCCTTCAATGGATGTGAGCTTTAAGTTCTATTCCATTGGAGTAGTCAAAGGATTGCACTCAGCCATGCCAAACTTGTTCAACAGATCTCCAATGTACTTCTTCTGAGAGAGGAATATAAACTTCGGATGTTGAGTTAGTTCAATACCAAGATAATAGTGAACATACCCCAAGTCTGTCATTTAAAATCATTTCCTCAATTCCTTCTTTATGGATACAATATAGCTCTCAGTATTCCCTGACATCATAAGGTTATCTACATACACCACAACGTATACAATTGTTTTGCCAACTTTATTGGCAAACAAAGTTGCATCATCAAGATCATAATGTTTGAAGTTGAGTTTCAGAATATGCTCCGTTAACTTCTCGTATAAGGCTCACAGTGCTTGCTTGAGGCCATACAAGGATTTTACAAGCTTTCATACTTTATGTTCTTGACCCTTCACAACAAATCCTTCTGGTTGGGACATAAAAACATTATCTTTCAGATCTCCATTCAAGAAAGCAGTTTTTACATCCATTTGATGGAATTTCCGACCGTTCTGAGCTGCCAAGCCAAAGAGTGTCCGGATGGTAGCCCCTTTTGCTATGGGGGCAAAAGTTTCCTCATAGTCGACCCCTTCCTTCTGTGCAAAACCTTTTGCCACAAGCTTGGCTTTGTGCTTGTCAAGTGAGCCATCAAATTTATACTTGTTCTTGTAGACCCACTTGCAGCCTATTGGTTTGGTTCGCAATGGAGGATCAACCAACTTCCAAGTGCCATTCTTTATCAAGGCTTTTTGCATCGCTTCTTTCCATTCATCATGAGAAGAGGCTTCAAGTTGGTTCAAAATCTGTAGACAAATTCAGTTCACAATCATAAGAAACATCCATATCAATAGGTGAATCAGAATCGTTTACATCACCTCCATTTTGCCTAGTTGAATTTCTTGTTCCTGTCTTTCCAACCTCATCAGGATGAACACTTTCAAGTGTCTTTGTCAGCTGTTTTGGAGGACCTCTTTGAGATGACCCACGCTGCTCAGTTAACTGAGTTAAGGCTAAATCAAGATTGAGTCTCCCAATTCTGTCAATCACATCACTCAAAGTGTCATCAATGGTTGGAGCTTCATGTGGGGGAGTGAGTGCTTTAGAAGAAGATTCCACATATTGATCCAATATAGGAATCCCCCCTTCAAGATGTGGAATCTCATTATCAAATTCTTGAACAGACTTGCCATGTCTGAACCTATCTAAGCAATCAAGTTGCCGCTCAACAACTTCGTCAGCCTTGGAAGGTTCAAGAAATATCACATCTCTAGATACTACAAACTTCTTATTAACTTCATCATAAAAACGGTATGCTTTGGAGATATTTGAATACCCCAAGAAGATACACTTATGACTCCTTGCACCAAGTTTGTTTCTTTGTTCCTTAGGTATCAAGGCATAAAAGGTGAAACCAAAGACCCTGAGATGCTTTATCGAATAAATGTGGCCATACCACATTTCAAAAGGGGTCTTGTTTCTAATAGCATTAGATGGACACCTATTCTTTATATACACAACACATAGAATTGCATCAGCCCAAAACATCAATTTTACATTCTTGAAAAACATCATGGAACGTACCATATTTAAGATTGTCCTGTTCATTCTTTCGACTACTTCGTTATGTCGAGGATTATAAGGCACAGTTGTTTGATGTTTGATCCCATGCTGGCGAAGATAGTTTTCAAATTCATTTGAAGTGTATTCTTTTCCATTATCAGTGTGAATAGAGCCAAGATGAGATTGTGCATCATTTTCAATCCATGCATGAAAGTTCTTGAATGTTTGAAAATCATCAGATTTGTTCTTCAATAAATAAACCCTACACATTTTGGTGTAGCAATCAATAAATGTCATCATATATTTATTTTCATTTGCAAAAGGAACGGGCATTGGGCCACATAAGTTTGAATGAATAAGTTTAAGTTTTCTATGTGCTCTGGAATGTGAATCATGAAAAGATTGTTTGTTGTGCTTTCCTAAGATACAAGCATCACATTGCTTAAGTTTCCTAGGAATTGTAGGCAAACTAGTGACACCACTTTTCTTCAACATATGAAGGTTGTCATAATTCAAGTGTCTTAATCTAGTATGCCATAAAAGACTTGATGGAAATGTACCTTCATCATAATGAGAACTGTATGAGAAGTTTTATGCACGAGCAGAGGTACCTTGCAACGTCAGAAGTCTTTCTTCTTCTATCCTCGTCATGACAAGTGAGCACTTTGATGCTTTCTGACCTCAACCTTGCCATCAAACATATGAATGGAGTGTCCTCACTAGTGGATGTGGACCAAAGGCAGCAAGTTTCTCTTCAACTCCGGGAGATATAAAACATCATGTAGAAGAAAGTCTAGAAGACCAGGCAGTTTGAGCCTGATTGTACCAAGCCCTGATGGCTTGAGTTTTGACTTATCTGCAAAGTATACTGCTCCATCAACATTGCTAGTAGATTCTTCAAAAAAAAATCTTCTAAAAGTCATGTGGCAAATTGCTCTTGAATCAAACAACCAATCATTTTTCCAAGAAGCAAGTGAAGCATTAAACAAGTCTTTAGTTACTCCAATATTACAATGTGCCACAACATAGTGAGCGGATTGGTGCTTTACCTTTCCCTTTATCATTGGTTTTACCTTTGGCTTCATTTCTTTCCTGCTCAATTCTATCCCAACGCAACTTACATGTGGATGCATCATGTCCATCTCTATTGCAACGTATGCAATGAAGATCAGACTTTTCTCCTTGGAACTGTCCACCCCCTGTTAGAAAATGTAACTACGTTCGATCTTCATTAATGTAATTGAGTCATTATGTAATGTACTTGTCAAAATAATAAAGAAAATAATTTTTATTATTGTAACAATGACTTATTAAAGCATGGGTTTCATGCTTGGGTCATCATTATATTAGTTAAAGTCCCCATTGTGGACTGCTAGGATTAATATTGAGTTTATAGAGTCATTGTACATTCAAAGAGACCCTTCTTGGGCTTTTGAATCATGTAAAAAGGTTTAGTATCGAGTCAAATATGAATTATGTACCCTCCACATCAAGTCGGCCTAAGAGAGGTCAAGTCGGCCTAAGGACCCTAATTCGACCCACAAGAAGCCTATATATACAAGGAGGTCAAAGCCATTTGGAGCATTATCTCTCAAGCTAGTTTGATATCTCAAGAAGGGTTGGAGAAGTGCGAAGTCTGTTGCTGGGAGGATGAAAGAAGTGTGAGTTTGGGGAAGTCTATAGAGAGGAAGAAAATTGAACTTTTGGTGCCTCTCTCTCTCTCTCTGTTTCGTGGTCTGGATTGGGAGATCAAAGTCTCCTAAGATTTCGTTATTGCCGTAACTTGATGCCTAGTTGAAGTTGTTGGAAGGGGTCGAAGATCTGGGAGGCTGACTTGGTGTGGAGAGAAAGTCTGGTCTTGGTCTAGGGTGAAGAGTCTCAAAGAATACTACTGAAAGGAAGAATTATCTTGATTGGGTTTCCTCTCGCGGGGGGTTTTGCCCTGGCATAGTGCCTATAGCTTTTGTCTCTTGTTTTGTGATCTTCATACACACATAATATGGTAATTGGTTGATGAAAGATAAGAGAATAAATAAGTAAAAGAAGCCAACACATTCACAAGTAATTATCAAGAAAGGAGAATCAAACCCTAATATAATTACTTTGATTTTCCAACATGGTATCAGAGGTAAGGACAAGAAGAGTCGAAGATCACTTTGTTGGCATGGATTCTCCCTCTATGGTGAACTACATAAGAATGGGTTGCAACACCGCTGGAAACTGAATCAAGGTGGTCATCTACTACTTGTTCAACAAGGTCAAGAGTCAAGGATTCTTGGTTGCCCTTATAGGTTCTCTTACTGATGAAAATACATGGATCATTGATAGTGGAGCATCGAGACACATGACAGGTGAAAGTAAGCAACTTCATACATTATCAAAGGAGCCATCCTTTCATGCAGTGGAATTGGGTGACAACAAAAGCTATGTTGTTAGAGGCCTAGGATCAACATCATTGAAGCTGGATAATGGATCGAAGCTACATCTCAACAACATTCTTTATGTTCCAAGTTTGAAAAAGAATTTGCTTTCTATTTCTTGTTTAGAAGATAAAGGGGAAAGAAATGCTTTTGTTGATGGAAAAGTATTGGTTTGGGGAAAAGACTCTAGCATTGATAAAGCTAGGGTTATTAGAGTTCGTGAAGGAAGTCTTTATCAGATCATTACACCACCTCCTCAAGCTTTGGTTCATATGGAAATAAGCCCATTGAGCTATGGCATAGGAGGTATGGTCATCTACATTACAAGGTCATCCCTACTCTTAGTCAACTGGTTCATGGTATTCATAATATGAAGTTAGATCATGAGGATGTGTGCAAAGGATGCTCTTTGCGGAAACATACTAGAAAGCCATTTCATAATAGTGAAACTAGGTCTAAAGAGATATTAGACCTCATCCATTCTGATGTGTGTGGACCCATGTCTGACAAATCACTTGGAGGTCATCTTTACTATGTAACATTCATTGATGACCATTCTAGGAAGATATGGCTCTACCTCCTCAAAACTAAAGATGAAGTATTTGATAAGTTAAAGGAGATTAGGGCTGAAGTGGAAAACCTAACCGAAAGAAAGATAAAATCTCTGAGATCTGACAATGGTAGGGAATACACTTCTAAAGAGTTGATTGCATATTGTAAGCAAGTAGGCATTAAGAGGGAGGTCATTGTTCCCTACTATCCTGAACAAAATGGATTGGCCGAAAGGAAGAATAGGTCAATTGAACAAGGCATTTGAACTATGCTCCTTGATCAAGATTTACCAAAGTTCTTATGGGGAGAAGCAACAATGACTGTCATATACATTCAAAATAGAAATCCTCATAAGAGTCTTGATAATACTACACCCGAAGAAGTATTCACAGGGAAGAAGCTGAGTGTGGATCACCTCCGAATCTTTGGAAGTGCAGCATATATCCATGTTCCAAAAGACAAGTGAAAGATGTTGGACTCTACAAGTATCAAGGGAATATTTGTTGGTTATAGTCTTTCCTCAAAAGCATATAGAATCTACATTAAGGAAGGAAGGCACATTGAAGTAAGCAAGGATGTCATATTCAATGAAAATCAAGCATACAAGAAATCAAAGGATATTCCTATTGATTATGATGACGAAGAAGTTCCCATATTTGAAGAAGAAGAAGTTCATCATGAAAACTCTATTACAAATATTGAAGAAGAAGGACCAAGTGAGACTATTCAAACGGTGGTTGTCCCAACCACAAGGAAGAGGCCAAATTCGTTGAAAGCTACATTAGAAGATGTTGAAGGACATGAAGCTGCGAAAGGTTCCTTCAGGAAAAGTAAGAAACCAAAGAGATATTCTTGCTATGCTACATATATGACAAAGTTAATTGAAGTCGAACCATCTACATTCAAGAAGAATATCAATCCACCATGAAGAATGGGGTTTGGGAGATCATTCCTAGACCTAGTGACAAATTGGTTGTCACATCAAAGTGGATCTAGAAGTAAGGCAGAGACCTGGGGAGATAATTTGGGGCAACGAAAGTACATCATCAAGCTATTGCAGAAATTTGGGGTGATGGATTCCAAGCCAATGACTACTATGATCACCAACTCAAGAAATTGAGGAGCTCTGACTCTAGTCTCGTGGATCTTACCTCATATCGATAATTTATGGGTTCCCTGATGTATCTGGTAAATACAAGGCTAGATATATATTTTGCAATGAACATTCTTAGTCAGTTTTAGTTGGAGCCTCGTCATGATCATTATTTATTTGCCAAACATATATTAAGGTATCTTCATGGCACTACACATCACTGCGTAAAGTATGATAGGAAGGAAGTCAAGCTAATTGGTTTCATAGACTCTAATTGGGGTGGCAGTGAGACCGATGGAAGGAGCACTACTGGAGGATGCTTTAGTCTGGGAGCTACTATGATTTCATGGATGAGTAGGAAGCAAGATCCCATTGCATTGAGTAGTGCCAAGGCAAAATATGTCACTGCATGTGAAGTAAGAAAAGAGGTTGTTTGGTTAAGGAAGCTTCTGACAGATTTGTTCAAGAAGTCTCTAAGTCCTACAGTGATTAATTGTGACAATCAAAGTTGTGTCAAGATGTCTGGAGATCCGAGGACGAAACATATCAATAATAAGTTCCACTTTATTAGGAACTTGGTGTAGGATGGGATTGTGAAGTTGGAATGTCTCGACAAATGAACAGGTAACAAACATACTTACAAAGGCTTTTCCTAATAAGAAGTTTGAATATCTAAGGAACCTGCTTGGTTTGGTAGATATTGTTGATTGTATTGATGATAAGAAAGTGAAAGAGATTCGTTGAGGCTTTGCGAATGAAGCATTGCCTGGGGAGACATCTGGCTGACACTTTATGTTGATGTTTGGATCCCGAAGTTGGAAAGGTGGTGTTGGTTATTGAGCTTTGTTTTGGATACATACCTGGACGTTTGGGTTGGTGGTTAGCAAGTAAGCCTGATGGTACCTAAAGAGGCTGAAAGTTTGAGTCCACCTTATTCCCACTTGGATAGATTGCCCTTGTCATGAATCTAGTCCATGGCATTGTGGTGCCTAAACTGTTCAGTGACTGATTGGATAGATTGCCCTAGTTAGGAATTTAGTCCATGGCATTGCGGTGCCTAAACTGTTGAGTGACTGATTGGATAGATTGCCCTGGTCAAGAATCTAGTCCATGACATTGCAGTGCCTAAAAGTTCTTCATGGTTCATATAGTTTGAGATCTTCCATTGTGTTTGTACATTATGAATACCTCCCTAGTTAAGAGGGAGTGTTAGAAAATGTAACTATATTCGGTCTTCATTAATGTACTTGAGTCATTATATAATGTACTTGTCAAAAGAATAAAGAAAAGAATTTTTATTATTGTAACAATGACTTATTAAAGCATGGGTTTCATGCTTGGGTCATCATTATATTAGTCAAAGTCCCATTATATTAGTCAAAGTCCCCATTGTGGACTCCTAGGATTAATATTGAGTTTATAGAGTCATTTTACATTCAAAGAGACCCTTCTTGGGCTTTTGAATCATGTAAAAAGGTTTAGTATTGAGTCAAATATGAATTATGTACCCTCTACATCAAGTTGGCCTAAGAGAGATCATGTCAGCCTAAGGACCCTAATTTGACCCACAAGAAGCCTATATATACAAGGAGGTCGAAGTCATTTGGAGCATTATCTCTCAAGCTAGTTCAATATCTCAAGAAGAGCTGGAGAAGGCGAATTTTGTTGTTGAGAGGGCAAAAGAAGTGTGAGTTTGGAGAAGTCTATAGAGGAAGAAAATCAAACTTTTGGTGCTTATCTCTCTCCGTTTCGTGGTCTGGATTGGGAGATCGAAGTCTTCTAAGATTTCGCTGTTACCGGAAGTTGCTGCCTAGTCGAAGTTGCTGGAAGGGGTCGAAGATCTGGGAGGTTGACTTGGTGTGGAGGGAAAGTCTGGTCTTGGTCTAGGGTGAAGAGTCTCAAATAATACTATTGAAGGAAGAATTATCTTGACTGGGTTTTCCCCTCGAGGGGATTTTTTCCTTGGCATAGTGCCTATATCTTGTGTCTCTTGTTTTATGATCTTCATACACACATAATATGGTAATTTCTTGATGAATGATAAGAGAATAAAGAAGTAAAAGAAGCCAACACACTCACAAGCTAAGTCACATGACACGAGAACACGAGACACGGAGGACACGTAAATACAAGTATTCGACACGAGACACATCAACCCTGGAAACAGGACACATAAATACAAGTATTCAACATGAGACACATCGACCCAGGAAACAGGACACGTAAATACAAGTATTCGACACGAGACACATCGACCCCAGAAACAGGACACGAGGGACACGTTTTATATATATATATATATATATATATATATATATATATATATATATATATATATAGTTCCTAATCCATATTAAGTTACTGGAATATAGTACTAGTTTATTAATTTACTACATCAATGATGTTCATTGCTCACAGTTCAATGTTCACTCTTGAATCTTCATTTTATTAACTTATTAAACAGATTGAGAACCAAATCAAGGATCTCAACAGGGGCATTCCTCATATTGCACATGTGACATTAGTCTGATATTTTATTTCTCAATAGATCTAGCTCTCTTGTTGACTAGTATATGAATATGACTTACTCAAGTTGCACATCCTGGAAAATGTGGGGAATTGCAAGATAGACTTAACTAAGTAGATCCCTATACATTTAAGTCAACTCTTTGTAGCCATTGAAATTTGCAATTAAAATAATACAATGGCTATATATGCATGCTTTCTTCATTGGTCAAACTTGGAGATATGCAGGGAGTCGAAAATTGTTTTGAAGAGTGGGAGTTCGATGGCCTAAGTTATGATATCAGAGTGCCTAATGTACTCATTGATGCCTATATCACAAAAGGAATGATTGAAAAGGCAGGCCGCAGAGTCTTTCTTGAACATGTTTTAGAAAAAGGAGGAAAACAAAATTTCAAAACATGGGAAATGCTTATGGGTGGACATTTAGAGAACAAGCAAATGAATCAAACTATAGAGACCATGAAGAATGCTATTTCAAAAGTTAAAAATTGTGAATGACAGCCAACACCTGAAAAGGCACTTGAATACATTGATACAAATTATATAGATATGGGCGTATGGAATACAAGAAAATGTTGACCTAGCCCCCACACGCTCCAAAACAAGAAATTTAAGCCCCAAACCACGAGCTCCAAACCATGAGCACTATTATCCAGGACCCAGGTCAATGTGAAGTTGAGAGTTGGGAATCGTTGAAGGAACTTCTAACACAACACAATAGCGACTCCAACAAGCAAATAATGACCAAGTTCCAACACAACAACGACTCCAGCGAGCTTCAACAACAAGAAATGACCGAAAAAACCAAAAAAATGAACCATGTGTGGCCTTTATGAGTGAATTTTCGTGGGACACATGTCTTAAGAGACAAAAAAGTTAGGGCATGTTTCTGCCACATTGAAAACGCATGTCGTGATTAAAGGACACGATAACAATAGTTTTGGACACGTTTTAGGTCGTATTTCGTGTCCAACACGTGAAATACGGGACACATGACCTTGAGGGACGTGTCCTGTGACTTAGATCACAAGTAATTGTCAAGAAAGGAGAATCAAACCCTAATATAATTACTTTGCAGTGGTATGATCCGGATTGTCCACAGTCTTTTGTTCATTGAGTCGACGTTTCAAACCCCAAAGGGGGTCCATCATCAGGACAAATTAGAAAGATAGAAAAGAATGAAAGATTGTTCTTTTCTATCTTTCTAATTTGTCCTGATGATGGACCCCCTTTGGGGTTTGAAACGTCGACTCAATGAACAAAAGACTGTGGACAATCCGGATCATACCACTGCAAAAAACATCCACAGAAGCCTAAAATCTAACATAATTACTTTGATTTTCCAACACCCCCTACCTCTAAAATTCCTTCTTCCTCCACCTCTTCAACCACCTCTTCCTCTAGAAGAATCTTGTGCATGATTCTTCTCTTTATGTGCAAGACACACAACTTCTTCAGAAGACTAAGGAGTTGTCTTCTTCCCAAAAGCCTTCTCTCTCTCAACAAACTTCTTCTCAAGGGAGTCAAAGGTAAACTCCTTGAGGTTTCCACTTGCTTACAATGACTCAAGAGTCAAAACAATTTGAACAAGTGGGATATAGGCCTTGACATAAGCTATGAGAGGAATGTCTATTTGAAGACCAATGGTTTTGATATCATGCATAATAAATCTTACTTCTGATGCTAAAGCAAAAGGGTCAAAAATTTTCAATTCAAGACTGAACAATTTAATCATCAATTGGACAACTTCAAGTTCAGAGTGTGAGTCATACAGTTCCTTCAACTTTTGTAAGGCTTCAAAATCATTTGAAAATGGTGAAATATGGTGACTCACCTCTTCATTTACAGATGTTGCAATCAAGGCATAGGCCTTGTTGTTCTTGTTTTCCCAAATGGCAATCTCCTTATCTGAGGTGGGCTTTGCAAGTTCATTATCTCCTGAGAGTGTGTTTTATCTTCTGTGACTATTCAAGATAGTTCTCTTTTCCCAAGAGAACTACTCCAACAATAGATATCAATGAATGCATTTTAAATATGTGTACTGTGTAAAAATCTACTTTGTTGCAATATATAAAAAAATTCACTTCTGGTGGTAAAAATACAATTATGAAATATATATATATATATATATATATATATTTGGGGGAGGTGGTATATGGGGAGGGTGTTATGGGAGCATAGTGGTATATATTAAAAGTGGGTCGTATGAGTGGTATGGAGAAACTGGTGTGGGAGGATATCACTATGACAGAGGTGATTATAACCAAGACCAAGCGGTTACGACCAAGCAGTGGTTATAAGAGATACGACCAAGCAATCTGGTATCGCAGCATATACCATCCACAGTGGAGATGTAATACCATTCAACAGCATATGGAAGGAGTTATATTAACTGTGCGGGTGTATCAGAGAGTGGTATGGAAGGTCCGGAGGCAGAGGACTGTGGTATTATATTGGGAGAAATATCAAGTAATACATTCAACGTAATACATACACTAGGCCAGCGTTATATGTTAAAAAGAAACAGTGGTATATAGTGGCGATGGGAGGTATGACTATCAAGCCAACGTTCAACGCATGAGGAGTCAGGGCGGTATATATTAAAACTGATTGGTGGTATGTGGAGTCCACAATGTATGGGAGGAGGCATGTAATATACCGCCCATATTCACCCAATCCCAAGGATTAGGTGTCAACAAGGTTGACTATTCTAAGTTTGGGAACTTTCCATCTGAATTAGCCTAGCTTGCATGGCATTCATTTCTCTGGCACATTCAATTTTCATGTCTTTAATTAACTGAGTTAACACCTTGATGGGATCATGGTCTACTTCTTTAACTTCTTTTGCTTTAGCCTTGGTTGAGCCTCTTTCAAAACCAGGAATCTCAAATTTCCCAAATGCTTTTTTATCCTTTTCCAACTCTTCAGCTAAGGTTTGAGCAGACATTAAGTCAATCGTCTTAGAAAGCCTCAACTCATATGAAGTATCAACATTAAATGCATCTAGATAGTATTCCAATAATGACTTATTAGTGGACTTATAATCTTGATGCATGTCCTTGACAATACCATTAAACTTCTTATTAAATTCATCAACCGTCTCATTTTCCTTTTTCTTTATATTGTTGATGGTTCTAAGCAAATATCTTCCTTCCCTTTTATCCCCATACTTGTCTTTGAAAGCATTGATAATCGCTTGCAAAGAATCAAAGGAGTTATCAGGCTTACCAAGAACCAATCCATTGCATCCTCTTCCATAGAAAGAACAAAAAGCTTCATTTTCATATCTTCATGATTATTTACACCTCGGCTAGAATGCTTCATCAAGAAGGTTGTGAATGCTTTGAGATGGGCTTCAACATGAATTGCATTATTCCCCTGGAAAGTAGGCATCTTATCCAAATCAGATTCTGGGAGATCATGAGGCTGAACTTGGATGTTTTTGAAGTTGCAAGGAGCGAATAGGTCCATGATGTCTTGCCCAACGAGGTCAAGGAAAAGCAAATGGATATCAGGGAGGGCTTCCTGTCCGAGGAAAAATAGGTGCTTATTAGAATGTAATTTGTTTAACCGAGATCTAAGAGCCTTTTCAGGATCCGGAGCAGGGTTAACTAAGCTACCAAGATTTCTTCTAGTATATTCTCTTATGAATGGATGAATTAGTGGAGTCGCCACCCAAACAAGAAACTAACGCAAATGTCTAGGTGCTAAAAAGTGTTGTCATAGTGACAATGAAAAGATGTCATGAAACCAAGGATGAAAAGATTACTCCTTGATAACGACACCAGAAAATGTTGTGACGGTGTCAGATTAAGGAAAAGGTGAAGGTGAAATGTTGCAAAGCCAAGGACCAAAAGATTGCTCCCAATAGAGCCAAATGTTGACCATGTATATGTCAATAGGCCTGCTAGTGTGAAAATTGTTGATTTTTGGTAGCATCAGATGTGCTCTAAGCCTCAAAATTTGTGGGGAGGCTAGGACACACATATTCCAGAATACCAGAAATCGTTTTGGGAAATTCTACCCTGAGACAATTTTATTAAAATAATTAATTATTTTTAATGGATGCCTAAGTATAAACTTAGGAAATTAAAATAATTAAAGGATATTAATAAAACTGGGTGTGAATCTTCTAGAAGAAAACGGAGTCAATATGATCTGAGCCATTGATTAGAATTTAATTTGGGTCGTTGATTACTCAACGAAAAGATTATAAGGACTTCAATGGGAATTTGGAAAACACATCGAGTGGGATCAAGAGATCGATTTCTCAAGAGAGCAGTAGCGGGAGAGATCATCGAGGAGATTCTTGCAGTGAGGGGCAGGGATAGTTTTTCGAAGGAAGTTTTTCTGATCCGAAGAGTGCAAGGCAGAGAGGGCAGAGAGTAGTTTGGAGAGGCGACACAGAGCTACGTTGTGGCAGTGCAGAGCTTTATAGGGAGTCTGTATTTCTGTTGGGGAACAGTCGGGATCTACTGTCGGAGCTGGAGTGTGAGACCAGGAGGCCAGAGGGCCTAAGTTTCCAGCTATCAGGAGATCAAAAGGAGGTGCAGAGAAGTCCCAGTAACAGTGATGTAGTAACTGCATAAGTGTGACACAGTGCTGCGCAGAGACAAGGAGGTGCAGCGCAGTCCCAACAACAGTGACGCGAGAACTGCGTAGGTGTGATGCAGTGTTGCGCAAAGACAGCACAGGCTCATCTCCAGTGCAGATCAGTGTTGGATTTTCCAGTGACAGGGTGATATCATCTGACTATCTTTTTGTCCAGTTACATCTCTGTATAGGATTGCCAGTTTGGGCATCCGAAGAATTGTATTCAGAAACAACTGCATAATAATACAAGCCCTCAGTTGCTACACCGATTTTCCCGCTTTGGGTTTTTCCAGGGACATTTTTCCAAAAACAACAATGTCACTTGTGCGTGTGTTATTTCTTCTTGCTTAGTTCTTGTTTCCGCATATAATTTAATTAGTGAAAGTTGCAGTCGTATTTACTTCGATATTTACAGTGTAACACAGTAAAAGACTTGCATGAATTAACAAGTAGGAGAAGTAATATCAGTTTGCTGCAGTAGGGGATTTGGGTCTCCAAATTTTCACAAAAATTTCATCTATCAAAGCAACTAGAAATTATCTTCGTAATTGTTAATTTATTTAACAATTTATTTGCAGATCAACATTTGGCATGGATTATGGGGTGACTTGGAAGAAGGAAGGGTTTTGACCGTGGTTTTGTTCCCTCACCTTAAATGGGGGGTTAATCTTCAAACCTAGTCCAGTTAATCTACAAATAAATTGTTAAATAAATTAACAATTAGGAAAATAATTTCCAGTTGGTGTGATAGATAAAATTTTCACATGGTATAAGAGCGTAAGTGATCAATCGAGAAGCTCAAAGGCGGAGGAGAGAATTTCGTTGTTCAGAGGGAGCAGTACGTTGAAATTCTCAGAGGTTGTGCATTGATCAAACAGGCAAGCCGAATTGCTGGGGCAACGGTTCTATTTTCAGTTGTCGGGTTGCAGAAAAGTCAACTTGCCCAAAAGGGTGATTCCAGTAGTTAGAGGGAGCAATAGCAACTCAGATTTTTCACTAAGCAGATTCCTTAGTTGGATGTAGAGGGTTTTGCAACAATTGCAGTAGAAAAATCAGCGTCGGGTGGAAAGAGAAAAGAACACACAAAGGGAAAACTTCTCTCAAGGAACTTTGAGTCTCAGAAGTTCGAATTTGGCAGTAGCAGCTAGCAGATCTGCACATTCTAGGAAGGAGTGAGAGTAGCAGAGCAACAACCGAGTAGAGGGAAAGAGGGAGTTTTCGGCAGATTTAGAGATGGCCATAGCAGGGCTTTAGAGATCAAGATAGGTTGGAGGGAGCCTCCAACTATGTCATTTGGAAGGCTAGGATGTCCTTCTTTCTAGATGAATATGGCCTAAAAGCCTACATAGATATGTGGTTGTAGTTCCCTAGGATGCGGATCAGCTTAAGGAGTAAAGAAAAGAAATGGCAAAGGCGAAGCAGATGATCTTGGATCTAGTCTGAGATCATATAGTCTCACATATGGCAGATAAAGGAACTGCCAGGGACATGTGGGTAGCTATCTCCACGCTATATCGGAGTTCTTCCGAGCAGCGGAAGATGTTTCTATAGGAGAAGCTGAGAACCATCCAGATGTAGAAGGGTGAAGGCATAGATCCTTTCCTCACGAGATTTAGGAGGTCTGAGATCAACAGTCATTCGTTGGGGAGGTGCCCCAATCTGTACGATTGGCACTGTTGTCGCTCAGATTGTATAGACACTGCGACAACGACTCAAGTTGAGGGTTGTCACTCTAATCCCCGACTCTCTGTTCTAGTTGTCTCCCAACAACAACCTATATGCTATGCAAATTCTAAGAACTAGGTGTGAAGAATCTTGGCTACTTTTAGTTATATGCATATTCTAAGTAAGACCTTCCTCTTAACTTTTTTGGAAGAAATCTTTAAAGTAAATTGTGGGATGGAAGCCAACGGGTAGCAAGCAAAGACTTGATTAACGATACCTCCCCCTGTGTTTCAACCACCCGATGCCTCCAGCGCTGCACAGATTGTGACTCTGACGACTACAAGGTCATCGTGTTAACCACTAGAAAGGTGTTGAATCCCTCAAGCTAATTTGAGAAAGGGTGGCCCTAGAAGTCTATCAACCAAGCTTATGCTTGGAGGTAAATTATTAGTGCAACTAGACTTAGAATGCTTATTCAAGGTGGATGAGTGATTCTTGATTTAAGATTTGTTGTGTTTAAATACTTAAGTTATGATTACTTCTTATGACAAGAGTACTTAATGATGAATTATGAAGCAATCTTACAACCAAGAATGTGCCAATTTATTTAGTGCCAAATTTAAACAGTAAATAAATCCACAATATGCTTAACCAATGATAGAAAATTTAGAACACGAATCCAATTTTAACAATGATAATTACCTGAGACAATTTTAGATATGCCAATGACTAATGTTAAGAGATGCTTACTTAGAATGAGAACCAATAAAACTCAAGATAGTAGCCAATAAAATTATCCAAGCTTCTCAAGATTATGAAGCAATCTCTTAACGATGCTCAACACAATGATGCCAATCACAATTACTCAAGATATTCAATGATGACTCTACAACACGATTATCAATGATCTTATGCCAATGTTACTTAATGCTAACCAAGAAAGATAACTAGATCAAGATGCCCAAAGAAATTTGAATTATTCAACACCAAGTGATTTGAGATTAGAGTGCTTTAGTGAGTGTTATTATTAGATATGAACTTATGAATCAAATCACAACAACAAATGCGTTAGTGCACTTGAAACAATTAGAAACATATTTGCTATAAAACCTGAAACTAGAACAATTATGATCTATAAAGCATGAGTAAAGAGAGATCTTATGTTACTTATATCCCAATCACGTTTAAATGAGCAATTATTAAACTTTTATGACAGCAACAAGTAAATCACTCTATATCCAACAAATGACAAGCATGTAAGGACCCAAGATGATCAACGTAACATTAAGTGACTTGCCAAGTGAAAACACAAGTTAGCCAACCGTCTTATGATTAATTATTCAGCGCTATATCAGATATGAAATCACTTATTATAACAGTAACAAAAGTGTGCAAATAGTGAGCTATTAGTGCAATAACTTGTGCCAAAATATGCGCAAAAGTTACCAAATGATAAACAAATTTGCCAATGTGAGATTATGAGTTTTTTAGCGCTCTTAAGATGTATTATTCAAATTTTATCAGATCTGATGTAGAAATATTAGTCACCAAAATTTGAAGATTTATGCCAAAAATATTGATATCCAGGATGCCTAAATGTCGTGACAATATGCTAGATATAACATCAATCGATTTTATGCCTCTTAGATGTGTTCTTCAGAAAAATATCTGATCTGATTTTACTGATTATGCACAGATATTCAGTCAACAAACAAGTAGATATATGCCCAATAATCAATGCCCAACTTACCAAAACACTAGTAAATTTTTACAATGGATTTCTTAGTGTGTTTAGGCAATTTATAGGTGAATTTTAGAGCATTTGAACATGAATTTTACCACTATTATGAATGATTCAAAGAGCTGTAGAAAACAGTGAGGAAAAATGAGGGTTTAGAGACCAAACCCTTGGCCCAAGGCCTTGAAGATTGCTTGCCCAAGTTGCCAAAAATTTTCCAATGGACTTGGCCCCCTGAAAACACCAAACCTGAGCCAAATTCTTCCTGCAAAAGCCACCAATATTCACTCCAAAAATGTTAAGAAATAGATTGAGGGAAAAATGGGGCCAAAAGGGGCTAACGATAAGCCTAATGGGGCTAGCGTTGGGTTGGGCAAGGCCTAGAAGGCCCAACGGCTAAGGCAAGAGGCTAAAGGGGCAGATGCAGGGGCTAAGGGAGGCAGCAAAGCGCTGGATGAAAGAGGTTGAGAGGGAAATGGGGCTAGAAAAGCCCACAACAAGCCCTTAGGGCTGTTGTCTAGGGTCTAGGAGGGGGGCCGAAGCCTCCTAAGCTCGCGGCCAGGCCAAAAATGGCCTAAAAACCCTGACGAAGGGCTAAGGAGGAGGTCGAGGCTTCTAAGAGCCTACAACTAGGCTTTGGAGGCCCTGAAAGGCTGACGCAGGTGGTTCAAAGGATTACGCTGGGCCTTAAGGCCTAAAAAAATTTCAAACCCTCACTTGAAGAAAAAGCATTGCTTCAAATCTTGAATTTCTACAAAATTCTTCAGTAGTTGGCCCTGCAAAAAATTTGGAGACTAGATCTTACCCTCAAGGGCCTAGATTTAGCTCTAATCCAATTTTTTTCCTTTGATCTTGTTGCACTCATATTTGTCAAAATTCCAAGGAAGCAGAAGTATAAATTTTTTCAACAGGATCAGGTCATCTATCAGCAGTCTTATGTGTCATTATAAGCCCATTCTGCAAGTTATGTAATGTAAATAATCCTAGTAAAACCTTGAGTGCATGTAACAACCTAGGTAAGCCTACTATTTTGGCAAAAAGTTTCATCCTAGGAGGTTTTTCGTCTCACTGACTCATGTGTGGTTCTAAACACAGATGGTCGACAGAGTTTTTCCCTCCAGCCTCACCCCAAAGCTAGGGTGGAATTCTTTGTCACAGTCTTAGGTAATGTAGGAATTTACAGGGTAAGTTCCTCAGATAGAACACCAGAGGACACCGCTCACAAATAGATCACAGATCAATACAACAGTATTCTTGACGTGGTTAAAACCCTCAAAGAGGGAAACAGTCCACGGCCTGAGCCAATGTGGCCACTTCAGGGAATTTATTAATAAAAGAAAGAAAATTTACACAGGTTTCTCTCATGAATGGTCACCCTACAAATGACCCTCCATGCTCTTTAAATAGAAATCATGGACCAATCGAGTGTTAAGCCACGGATCAAGTGTCGGTAATACCGAGGAGAGAATGAACTGTCGAATCACTTCATGTCTAGAACATATCGTGACCGTCGGATTGTAGGTTATGAAAGTACATAGTAAAGAAACACAATTTACCTAACTCTACACTAGATCAAGTTATACTTAACTATTTCCTATCTGTCAAAATATCCTAACATCCCCCCTTAAGAACAACTTGGGATAGGATTGAAGGATGTACAAATACGACACAATAGGAGAAGGAAGGAGGCATTAGAGCCTATCCCCCATTAGTGACAACTTCCTGAACTCCAACCATAAATCGAAGTTTAGTAAACTTCGCCACTGTGGGAGCCTATGTAAAGATGTTTGCAACTTGATCATCTGTTGAACAATATTGCACTTCAAGAACATGGTCATGAATGAGCTTTCTGATGAAGTGCATGTGTAGTTCAATGTGTTTGTTGCGTTGATGTTGGACTAGATTTTTGCATAGTTGAATGGCACTTTGATTATCACACCAAAGTGTAGCCGGATGTTGCTACAGAAAGCCAAACTCTGACAGAATCTGACGAAGCCACAAGGCTTCCTTACTAACTTCTACGGCACCACGATACTCTGCTTTCGTTGAAGAAAGAGAAATGGCACTTTGTTTCTTGCAAGCCCATGTAATAGGTCCAGAACCAAGAGTGAGGACATAACTGGCAGTAGACTTCCGATCATCAGGGTCACCAGCCCAATCAGAATCAGCGAAATCAACCAATAGAGGAGATGCTTCTACACTGTAATGAATCCCAAACTGAACGATACCTCGAACACAATAAAGTATTTTTTTAGTTTCTTTCCAATGACTTTCATGTGGGTTTTGCATAAACCGAGCAACAAGGCCAAGAACAAAGGAAAGGTCAGGATGAGTATGGGTCAGATACAAACGTTTTCCTACAAGCTGACGGTATAAGGTAGCATCAACTTCAGGGGAAGTACAAGTGACTGAAAGTTTGGCTCCAGACTGAAAGGGATAAGGGGTTGGCTTACAGTGTTCCATGTGAAAGTGGCGTAGAAGATCACAGGCATACTTGGACTGAGAAAGGGAAATACCTTCCTTGGATTACTTGAAGACCAAGAAAATAATGCAAGTGTACTAAGTCTGTCATTTCAAACTTCTTTTAAGGTTGGACTTCACATGGTTTATAAGGTTGGGATCACTACCAGTAAGGATAAGATCATCAACATAAAGAACAAGAATGATAAGAGACTTACCCACTTTCTTGGTGTAGACAGTAATGATAGAATGACACCTAGAAAACGCCAATAATCCGTAAAAGAAAGCTATCCCATTTTTTGGCATACCAAGCCTGAGGGGCCTTGCGTTGAGACCATAAAGGGATTTTTCTTAAGCCGACAATAGACAAGACTGGAGTCTGTTTGTATAAAACCAATAGGTTGTTCCATATAGATTTCTTCATGCAAGTCCCCATGCAAGAAGGTGGATTTAACATCCATCTGATGGACTTCCCATTTGAAGGAGGCAGCAAGGGAAAGAACAAGGCGGATAGAGTTCATTTTGGCAACAAGGGAGAAGGTTTCAATATAGTCAATGCCTTCAACTTGTGAAAAAACCTTAGCAACAAGACGACCTTTATGTTTATCAACTTTTCCATCTAGTCCAAACTTGGTTCTGTAAGCCCATTTGCATCTAATAAGTTTTCGTCCCTTTGGAAGAGGAACAAGATCCCATGTATCATTTGCCAATAATGAACAATATTCTTCATTCATAGTTGCGTCTCAATCTGGATGGCTTGAAGCTTCTGCAGAGGTGTCAGGATCATAATTCTCTGAAGCTTGAGCCAGTAAAGAACAGGCTTTATCGAACTGAGAACGTGTAACGTCGATGATCTGTAGGATCACCTGCAAGAGCACCTGCTGCATCCTGACTAGCACGAACCCATTTTGGAAGCTGAGGAGCTGAAGGAAGATCATGAGAAGGTGGGGAAGGATTGTCATCCTCATTGTCATCATCTGAAGAAGAAATATTTTCAAAAGTAGAAGGGACAAAGAGAGGTGGCACATCCGCCGAACTAGGCTCGTAGGCCGATATATTTTCAGCAAACTTTACATCTCTTCTAATGATAACATTTTTGGACTTAGGTGAAAGAAATCTATATCTTTGACATCTTCATAATATCCAACAAAAATACATTTTTCACTCTTAGGTTCTAAAGCTTTATGTTTCTCACCTAGAATATGGGCCCATGCTTCACTTCCAAAAACACGAAACTGACTTACATCTAATTTAATTGAGCTCCATTCTTCTTCTATAGTGATATTCTTAAAATCTTAGTAGGAATGTGATTTACTATGTAATTTGCACAGTTAATTGCGTCTGCCCAAAAATTAAGACTAAGTCCTTTAAATTGAAGCATACAATTAGCCATTTCCTTTAAGGTGTAATTCTTCCTTTCATCTACACCATTTTGTTGTGCAGTATATGGAACAGTATGTTGCATTTGAATTCCATGCTCAGTGCAAAAGTTGATGAATTTGTTGTTAACATATTCTCCGCCATTATCAGATCTTAGCTTAAGAATTTGATGTCCAGATTGTTTCTCAACAAAGGCCTTAAAGGCCAAGAACATGTTAAATACTTCACTCTTGAGTTTTAAGAAGTATACCCAAGTGCGTCTCAAGAAATCATCAATGAAAGTTAAGAAATAGTTGTAGCTAGAGAATGAAACAATTGGAAGTGGACCACATAAATCACTATGCACACGCTGTAAAGGGGTTGAGGCGTGTCAAGAGGCACATTTTCCAAAACTATCCCGATGATGTTTTCGGAGTACACATCTGGAACAAACACCATCTCTGCAAGATATCATAAGAAGACCTGTCACCATATTTTCTTTACATAGATTTTGAAGGGAGTGATAATTTAAGTGAACAAATCGCTCATGCAAAAGTTTGTTCACTTCATCATTATGAGCAACAAATACCGAGGGAAGAGTTGATGACCCATAGTTGTTAAACTTATACAACCTTGTAGAATCATCAGCAATGCTAGTAGCTAAAATCTGTCTAGGATCTCTCAGGTCCTTAATTACAACATCGTGAGGTGAAAATTCAACAATTTTACCTTCACCTGAATGAGTTATCTGATATACAGATAGAAGGTTGCAGGATAAGGTGGAACACATAATACATCATTAAATTGACCATTGTCTAGATGAACAGTTCCAGTCCCTACAACACTAAGAGATCTATCATCACCAACATATATATTTTTGGTGTTACAATCATTTAAAGAAGAAAACATGGCTTTGTTTTTGGCCATGTGATAAGAAGCTCCAAAATCAATGAGCCACTCATGAGAATGAGAAGAAGAAGACACATTTAGTGCATAACCAGACCGAGATATTTGACAACCACATGCGAAAAGTGTTATTCCTGAAGATGAAGTTGAAGTTGAAGAGTGCTCCAAATGGATGTTATGCTTCTTCATTGCTTCTTCCAAGGCTTCCATCTTTTTAAAGCATTTGGATTTTAAGTGGCCATCTTGATTACAAAAGTTGCAATGTTTATCAATCTTCTTCCCTTTGTTTTTATTTGCCTTATCATTTTGTTGAATTGATTTTTCATTTTGAGATTGAAGTGTTTATGACCCTTGGTTAGCTTAGGACCATTCTTTTTAGGATACTGCTTCTTAGGATTCTTTGAATTTGGTTGTTGTTGGGCGGCTAAAGCTTTCTTAGAAGAGTTTTCAAGATTAAGAAGACCAAGATGTAAGTTTTTCTTGTTCTCTTATTAAATAATCACAAAATGAATCAAAATAGGGGGACTTGTAGTCTTGTCCTTGAGAAATAAAGGTTGCTCTAATAGAATGGAAGGTGGAAGCAAACACAGAGTAGGTTGGTCCCTACTTAGTAAGAATGGAATGGATAAGGCTACCATCTTCTTTCTTAACTTTAACATCTTCCAAGAGAAGTCTAAGGGTCTTGAATTTGGACAAAAAATCTTCAATGGAAGAAAGATTATTGGGGTCCAACGTAAGCAAATCATTTTCGAGTTGATGGACTCTAATTTCATTTTTAATTCCAAGGACTTTATTGAGTTGTTTCATTGTTTCATTAGGGGTATCAAATTATGTGATATGGAATCTAAGGTATGGAGAAATAGACATCCCTATTAACCCACGTGCTTGATCTTGCCTATTTTCCCATTTGACTGCCTTATCTTCATCTTTAGGTTTAGTTTCTTAGCCTGAGGCTATTTTGTAAAGACCTTTACTTCTAAGTAAATCCACAATGTAGGACCACCATTGGAAGTAGTTGATGTTGTCAAGAATAATTTGGCATGGACTTTCCATTTTAATAGAAACTGGGAGATGTTGAAACTAAGTGTTCCAATGGAAAGATCTCAGAAAATTAGACGGATTCAAAAAAAAAATGGCTCTGAAAACAACGTCCAAATGAAGTTATGGTTTTTTGAAGAAAAGTTGCTGAAGATGCCGACAAAGTGCGTGAATGTGCGAAAGTGAATGATAATGTTATATTTTAAATCCCCCCCCCCCTTCCAAACTTAATATAATTAGCTCACTTTAAAAAAAAAATTATGTGACCCACTTTTATAAATAAGTGAAAGTCACTTTTACAATGGTACTTTATGAGCTACCCACTAATTGTAACTGAAATAAAAGATAAAGAGACTTTAGAATTATAGGTGACTCACTTTTTATAATGGGTGAGAACGCTTTTACATAAAGCAACTTTAAAACATAAGTTACATGTGCTTTTTGAAAAAGTAACTCAACCAAAAGAAAGACTTGAACTCAAGACCTCTATTCTCATAAAGTAACTTTGGACCAAGTGAGCTAATTTAAAAGGTTAGTAATTTTTGGAAAAGAGGAAGTTGTTTTTTTTTTTAGTCATTGAAGCTTTGGGGTGCATGCTTACTTGAAAAAACCCTTTTTGCCTACAAAACAAAAAACCACACAACCCAACACGGACATACAAAAAAAAAACCTTATGGCTTGAAGTTAGCTCTTCCCAGAATCTAAATATTTTCCTCAATATTTTTGATTTTCCGATATCACACTACGGCATGGCGGAAAAGAGCATACACATGAGAAAAATCTTTCTTTTTTGTTTCTGATTTGCCTTGATTGCACAGAGTTGCGGGGCAAAGAGCATACGCAGAAATGAAATGTATAAATCTGGTAATATAAAACAAAGAGATAAATAAACCGAAATAAACAGAGAGATAAATAACTAAAACTGCAAATAAAGACTATATACCTTCAGATCTTAAAAAAGATGTAGCTAGGGCTACCGAAAACCTTTTCACATGTAACGAAAGGAGTTCTTCACTGGAACATATGCTCCTAATACAATAGAGCAGTCCTCTTGGCCCGAAAGTGGTTAGAAACAGTGGATCTAGGAAATGATAGTCGAATACAGTTGTATTGGCTTTCAATTTCGATCACCAATGAATGCGGCCCTCAAATAGCTCAGATACCATGTAGGAATTTACACCATGTAGGAATTTACAAGGTAAGTTCCTCAGATAGAACACCAAAGGACACCGCTCACAAATAGATCATAGATCAATACACCAGTATTCTTGACGTGGTTGAAACCCTCAAAGAGGGAAACAGTCCATGGCCTGAACCAACGTGGCCACTTCAGGCAATTTATTAATAAAAGAAAGAAAATTTACATAAGTTTCTCTCATGAACGGTCACCCTACAGATGACCCTCCATGCTCTTTAAATAGAGATCATAGACCAATCGAGTTTTAAGCCACAGATCAAGTGTTGGTAATACCAAAGAGAGAATGAACCGTCGGATTACTTCATGTCTAGAACATATCGTGACCGTCAAATTGTAAGTTACAAAAGTACATAGTAAAGAAACACACTTTACCTAACTCTACACTAGACCAAGTTATACTTAACTATTTCCTATGTGTCGGAATATACTAACAGGTAAGTCCTAGTGTTCTAGTCGAGTTTTATGTAAAAGTGATTTGGGAATAATTTAAGCTAGTTGGCTAAATTATTTTATTACAAATCACTTGGTCTATTAGATCATGTTGTGTCGCAAAATTGGGTATGTGTCTTGAAGGTCTAAGCCAAATGTTTATTCCCCCTTTGAGGGTAGTAAATGTAAACATCTTATGTAACTGAGGGTAGAAAAAATATTAAATCCCTTCATGCGTAAATTAATTCATTTTTCTGGCAAAAAATTAAATAAATCCTAAGGCAGAATATTAATTAATTACAGTCAAATTAAATTGTCTTAGGAAAATAATTCTCCAAGTGGAAAAATTCGTGGGTCTTAAAAGATATAATTTTTTAAGGTCCTTCACCAAGAGAATATTGTATATTTCAAGAAAATTTGAACCCTTGGACCTTGGTAGATAAGTCGAAGTCAAATTTAGCTCAGGATAATTCATTTTGAGCTAATAAAAACGGAGTTAAATGAGAAATTCAAAAATTCCTCAAAAATAAAAATTTAACAGCTAAGATTAAAAGATCTTCAAGAATTTATCAACGGTCGAAATTATTTTGACACTAGTTGTTAATTTTCCACTTAGTGGATTTAGCTATAAATTAAAGAGTCATTTGAGTCTCTAGCACGATGATCTCTAGCTAGAAAATTGTTGTTGAAGCGTTCATGTAATCTATTGTCCCACTGGGAACTATTTTTTCTATCATAATAAAGACTTTGGGGTGCAATTTCAAGGTGTTCCATGTTCATGATTTGTTGTATGTACTGACTACGAGCTTTCCTATGTTGTGTTGAATATTTGTAAGATCTATTTTCATTAGATGGAGACAAAATCATGCTATTGACAGTTTTGGGCTAATCTTAGGTGGTTTGATTCCCCATAAGATTAACGGATTGTCTTGAGATAAATATATCATGTTTGCATGTACTTTAGTCCTTGGTATCTAAGTTCACAAACTTGGGCAAAAATTATTTTGTTTGGATACCAAATATTTGTATGGTAGATTTAATCTTCGCTAAGGCTATAGTGTGTATTGGGTTTCTAAAGCATTTTTAGCCATTCATCAAAGAAAAAACTCCATAAAAAAATTATTTCTCAAAAAAAATTTCAAAACCCTTGTACATTTGTAAATTTTGTGAATAGATTTGTAAACTATTTTTGTTAATTGGGGTTTCAACTTTTTTGAGATTTTGTATATATTTGGGGTTTTGAAATTTAAATTTTTTAATTTTTTATATTGGTTATTTGGGTTTCTATTCTAAATTTATTGGCATTTGTTCAAGCACTAATAGCTCACTGGTTTTCTGATTTCCTCACCGCTGTAACAAGTTTTTCAAATCTGACATTTTCTTAATATCACACTCTAGAAGCCCTAAAAACTTGATTTTTTTTTTCAATTTTGATAATTTTTTCCTAGTTTTGGGCATATTGGGCTTTTGTTGTAGAATCATTAACTTGTTGATCTAATGACTTGTTTACTGCTATAATAAGTTACTTCAGATCCGACATATCAGTGAATACTCCATTTTAAAGTGAGCTAAATTCATAATTTACATCTGCTAATCATTCGAAATATTTTATATCTCATATATTTGGTAAATTTCATGATCTAAAGTGATTTTCTTGTTGTTGACATAAGTCTAATAAATGTTGGAATTTTCTGAAATATTACTATTGATTTGGATATTTGAGATCTAACATTTGCTTGTGTTGCTCCAAGTTACAAGGATTTCTGAATTTTACACTTACATCTGCTAATCATTCGAAATATTTTATATTTCATATATTTGGTAAATTTCATGATCTAAAGTGATTTTCTTGTTGTTGACATAAGTCTAATAAATGTTGGAATTTTCTGAAATATTACTATTGATTTGGATATTTGAGATCTAACATTTGCTTGTGTTGCTCCAAGTTACAAGGATTTCTGAATTTTACACTTACATCTGCTAATCATTCGAAATATTTTATATTTCATATATTTGGTAAATTTCATGATCTAAAGTGATTTTCTTGTTGTTGACATAAGTCTAATAAATGTTGGAATTTTCTGAAATATTACTATTGATTTGGATATTTGAGATCTAACATTTGCTTGTCTTGCTCCAAGTTACAAGGATTTCTGAATTTTACACTTAAAACGCTCATACATTTAAGCTCTAAATTTCTGATATTGTGGTTGGCTAAGTTATTTTGACACTTGGAATCTAATTGGCATTGTGATAAGAACATCTTGAGTAAATTTTATTGGCATTGTGTAATCATTGGTTAATTGACAAATTGGATAATTTATTCTAAGTATCTTGTGGATAGATTCAATAGCACTTGTATCCTTAAGCACTTGCCTTGTATTAAGATTGTCTTCTAATTGTTGTTAAGAACTGTTATTTTTTCCAGAGAAAAAATCGCAAATAAACAAAATTACATATTGTAGATGCTAAATAGCATATGCATGAAAACCAGATCCTGTCATCTCAAAATCTATAGAAACTCATCAAAGGGCTAAAAGACTAATCTACTCTTTTCTACCTTTCTTTTTTTCCACTTTTCGCCAACCACCAATGTTGGGTGTGGACGATACAATAGTCATTTGATTCTCTTTTATATTTGTTGGGAGTTCTTTGTCAGAATCTGAACCTTCTGACGCATGGATTTGTTTGTTGCCACTTACCTCTTTTTCAAGGGTAAACTACTCACTCTGGTGTTCTGGAACCGTTGGCTTCGAAACTAATGCGGAGTTATGCTCGACCACGTCTTTCTGTGAGTTGTTTTGGATGTTCTCATCATTGATGTTTGTGGTGTTTTCTGGCGTGCCTACGTCTTCGGCTGCCTCTTCCTCGGGTTCTGTGAATTGCCAACCTTTGGGCTTTTGAGGTTGTCCCTTTTTTCTTTTGGGGTCCTTTTTAGCTTGTGGGCATGTACTTTGGAGATGTCATCTTTGAAGACATGCACGGCAACGAAATTCCTTATTCTCATAATCTAGAGGTTGTGACCACTGAAGATTATTGTGGACCAATGAGATGCGATCAGGTAAACCTTGGCTAAGGTCTACTTCAACACATATTTTGGCAAATGTAAAAATGCCTTTTGAGACTAGATTTGCATAAATCTTTAGAAATTTCCCCAAAGAGTTCCCAATTCCTTCTAATACTTTGTGGTGCCAAAAATGCAATGGTAGATTATGTGACCTAACCCATACGGGCATTTTGGATACCACCATGGGTAGCGTCAAATCCTGGGAACTAAGGTATCATGAAGATCCCCGCATTGCCGCAAAACCATGGTCCCTCATTTAATACATAATCCTTATCTTTTGTTATATAAAATCTGACAATAAAAATCCCTTTAGAACATAAATGAATATCACAGTTTGACATCCAAGTAGAGAATATCCATTGATGAAGAGCCTTCGATTTGGACCAGAAATTGTTAAATCTACATATAGCTGCTTTGGTGTGGAAATTTGCATAAAGCTCATTTACCTCAGGCAAGGTGACTGTCAAAGCTAGTATCTGGGACATATGCTCCACGATATAGGGCCCAGGTAGATTTGGGAACGGATCTGGTTTGGTTTGGGTTTCCCCCTTGCTTTTGGTTGCATCCTTGAAAGAGCCTGGACCCTTTGAGCTAGAACTGGAGCACCCTCCAAGCAATCTCGTGTTGAGAATGATGGTCATGTCAAAAGCAATGCCATAGTCCTGTAGCATGAGGTTCTCCTGCAGTGATTTCCCTGTGTGTATCAAATTTTGCATACTTATTGGTATACCCAGTTGTTTTTTAATTTCGCACTCGAGATCTACAATCTGCCTCCCATTCCAGATCCTCTTGTAAATGGATTTCCTTTACATTGTTTTGATAAAAATTTGGATAAGATCTGCTTTACGTGCTTCATGATCCGTCTTTTAGAAGTACCCCATCAATTTGGCATCATAAATCTTTGGATAGGCTTGATGGTCTGCCTTTGCTACCAGATCTGCAGTGTTATTATTCCTTACTGACAGATCTAGGCTTTTTCCATACAGAATTGCATCTGTCAACCTTCGTTGCATGCATATGCCGATTTCTGTTGATTGTGGTTTGTTCTATGGCTGCTTCGCCAGATCTACTGATCTACTACTATGTTGTGACGGTGCCTCCAGATCCTTCCAGTGACAACTCAGATCCAATCGTCCTCGTTCTGAGCTATCCGTGGGTGCCCGTAGCTTCACCATTCCCTAAATCGTTCATGTACTATGTTGGTAATCCTTCAGTTTCGTGATTAAGAGTGGGAGCCTTAGTGAGGGCGGGGTCATCCTTTCGATCTCGCAGTTGAGAATAGGAGTCGAGTTTCCCTTCTGTGATATTAGGGGTATGAAAGACTACGTCCAAGGTTGAATCAATAGTTTTGGGGTTTCTATAACCCTCATATATTGCAGTGAGTCGCACCACCAAATGAATGAGATCTTGGTACCGCGGATCTCAAACCTTGGATCTGAAACCGAATTTAAAACCGTCCTCTTAAAGCCAAAGTGGGAGATGGGTTTGATCTTTGCGTAGGGAAAAAATTTGAGTACTAATGCAGCTCCACGATATTGTCTGCTAGATTGAGACAGAGCCCTGAAACACAGTAGTGGGGAGAAGAGTGTCCCAGATCATAGGAACCCTAGCGTCCATCGCGTTCGCTCATTGTTAAGTATTGTCGTCATAAGGAGTAATCATAATTTGAGTACTTAAACACTTAAAAATTTTAACTCAAGTAATTTCACTCATCATCTTTGCACAAGCATTCTAGGATCTAGCTTGCACTAAAAACTTACCTCCTAGCATAAGTTAGGTTGATAGACTCCTAGGGCAACCCTTCTCTAATTAGCTTGAGGGATTCAACCCTTCTTAGTGGTTAACACAGTGACCTTGCAGTCGTTAGAGCCACAGTCTCTGCAACGTCGGAGGCATTGGGTGGTTGGAACACAAGGGGAGGTATCATTAATCAGGCCTTTGCCTGCTTCCCATTGGCTTCTATCCCACAACCTACTCTGAAGACTGTTTCTGAAAACAGTTAAGGGAGAGGCTCAACTTAGAATAGGCATTTAATCTAAAATTTACCAACATTCTTGCATCACACCTAGCTCTTAGGACTTGCATCCCATATAGGTTAGTATATCATATCAAGCAGTAGGTGTCCATCCAGTCACTTGGCATTAATTTACATTAAGCAAGAATTGTGACTCCATAAGGCACTGGTCTCATACTTAAAATCTAATCTAATCATTAATCTTGCTAAATTCAACCAAGTAGTTAGGCCACTCATCAGTGTCTCCCAAACAAGTTGGTTCCCAACTTGTTTTCCTTCACCTCATTTCCATAGGGACTACCCCCATAGCCTGTTGTTGGGAGATAGCTAGAATGGAGTGCGCGATGATCAGAGTAACAGCCCCCGCCCAGAGCAGTTGTCGCAGTGCCTGTACAATCTGAGCAACAACAGATCTCACCTGCACATGAATTTACAACAGCCCAAAACCCTAATATATACAAAATTTCAAAATAATTCAAAACCCCAACTGCAAAACAAAGGTTAGAAAATAAATTATTTACAAAAAGTCTATTTTACAAATATATTTACAAAATATACGTGTACATTGCTTTATAATATTTTGAGAAATTATTTTGTTGTAAATCCTTGAGAATGGCTAAATGTATTTTCAAAAGATAGATGCAAAATCTACAGCGTTAGTAAAGTTAGAAAACCATAAAAAAAAATTGCCATAGTCAGCCATCGTCCAAAGTTTGTGAACTTGGAATCCAAGCGCTGGGGAAACTTGCAAACATTATATATTTTCTAAAAACACACAGTGAATCAGATCACCTAAGATAAGCCCACAGCTTACCAATAGAATGTCCTTATCACCTACAATGAAATAACGATTAATAACAATTATAAAGCACAATATAGGAATGCTCGTACCCAACACATACCACAAATCAATAGATCAAAGACACCATGAACTGCACCCCAAAGTCTTTACTATGATTATTCGAACGTTCCCAGTGAGACAATAGTTTATATCAACTTTTTAGAGTTACATTAGCCAAAAAATTAGATGGGTTAAGACACAAATGACCTCTAGCTTATATATAAATCCTCCAAGTAGAAAATAACGAAGAGTTGGCTTGATCCCGGTCAAAATAATCTCAATCGGTTGATAAATCTTTGATGATCTTTTAATCTCTGTCGTTGAAATAATTATTTTTGAGGAATTTTCGAATTTCTCATTAAACCCATTTTTCATTAACTCAAAATAATTATTTTGAGCTAATTTCCTCAAAAAATTGAATTTGACTTGACCACCAAGGCCAAAGGGTCCAATTTTACTTGAAATTTCCAATATTCCCTTGGTGGGGGACCTCTAAAAATTAATTTTTTTAAGACCCACGAATTTTTCCACTTGAAGAATTTAATTTCTCTAGCAATTTAATTTTTTACTCTAACTAATTTTTTTTTTGCTTAGGATTAATTTTATTTTTTGCCAAAAAAATTACTTAATTGACTCTTGAGGGGATAAATTATTTTTTCTACCCTCAAATATTTTAGCCATGGTGTCTAAGTATGAAGGACCATGCACTAAAATATTTTTACATAAGATTTTACAATAATTCAACCATCAAAGGGGGAATACCCATTCATTATATACCTTCAATTAATTACCATTTCTGCAACACAATATGGTCTAGTAGACCAAGTGATTTGTAATAAAATAACTTAGCCACTTGGAGAATTTAATTTCTCTAGCAATTTAATTTTTTACTCTAATTAATTTTTTTTGGCTTTAGGATTAATTTTTTTTTTTGCCAGAAAAATTACTTAATTGACTCTTGAGGGGATAAATTATTTTTTCTACCCTCAAATATTTTAGCCATAGTGTCTAAGTATGAAGGACCATGCACTAAAATATTTTTACATAATATTTTACAATAATTCAACCCCCAAAGGGGGAATACCCATTCATTATATACCTTCAATTAATTACCCAATTCTGCAACACAATATGGTCTAGTAGACCAAGTGATTTGTAATAAAATAACTTAGCCAATTAGCTCAAATTATTCCCAAATCACTTTTATAGAAGACTCGACTAAAACACTAGGACTTACCTAAGATTTTGATGATAAATTCCACTCTAGCTTTGGGGTGGGGTTGGAGGGAAAGAACTTTGTCGATAATCCGTGTTTAGAAACACAAATGAATCAGTGAGATGAAAAACCTCCTAGAATGAAATTCATCGCCAAAATAATTGGCTTACCTAAGTTGTTACATACATATACGGTCTTACTAGCATCATTTACATTAAAAATTTTGCAGAATGGGTTTACAATGACTCAAAATGCTGACAGTTGATGATCTTGATCCTTTGAAGCAATTGATACAACTACTTCCATATGGGGACACGTTGCTTCCATGAAGTAACATGAGAATCCCAGAATCCTACATCCAAGCAAATAGAAGTCTATCAAATAGATATCCATTCAAAATCGACAACATCATGCCTACTTAATAAATCTACTAGAATAGAAAAATTCAACTCTAACAAACTGGAAAATATAAAGATACGAAAACATAAGTGCGTAAACTAACTAATGACATGAATGAAAATAGGAGTAGGGTTAGAGATAATATACAATGATGCCCCATGGCATGAGATGTCTTCAACATAGTGTTGAGAAATCTAGGGCATCATGAATTAGGTGATTTTTCTTGATTAGTAACTGCTTGTGAGTGCTTTTTACAACTTTAAATTAGGATTTTCTTCTACTTGGATGATTAGTGTTCTTCTTCATCAAACAGCTACCAATGCATGAACATAAATAGACAAGAGATACAAAATGTAGGCTATCAGCCAGGGCCAAAACCTCTCACTCTTTCAGAGGAAAACCCGCACAAATTCTTCTTATAAAAATTCCAATTGACGAATACCAAGACCAAAACCCTTGACCTATTTGCCACTCCAAGACCAAGACACAAGTTCTCTTGATAGTCAACCTTCTTCTTGACTTCTCTTCCACTTCGACCTTCTTAGCATCACCAAGATCTTATCGTTGTCTTCACACCAAGATCTTCTTTACAGTGAGACCACCTTGTTGTCATATAATCGAGACCTTACTTCTATGAGACCCTTACTGAGATTGTACTGAAACACAACATCATTATCAACGAACTGTGATTGGAACGAACTGTTATGTCATCAAGATTGTATTTCTAAAATTGTTATGACATCGTGATAGAGAGACCCTTCACTGTGAGATAGCATCGAGTTTATCTCTGTAATTTTGTACCCTTGACTGAGCTCCTTCACCGAAACAGTCTTTGCACTCCTATCCGAACTTACCTCTACAATTTGTCACCAAATTCAAATAGATCCGAACTCCTCTTGACTGTAATCCTATTTGCACTTCAGAGAGATCCGAGTTGTAGTCTTCAATGAATTGTATGACCTTTCTCTGAGTTTCTGAAGTGATGTTTGAACTTGTTACTACCACTATTCATCTGAAATTCAGAGAGATATCCGAACCATCTTCTGCTAAAATGTGAAGACCCTACACACCTATATATAGTTGTTGTCCCATAAATAAGCTGACCGATGCTTGTCCGAATAGGTGTCTCCATAATGTGAAGCCGACATGTGTTCTTCATTTCATCTTGAGGCCGACTTGAAGAGGAGTTGTGCTTGTCATTGGAGGGCTTCTAGACAATTCTATAGACTCATATACATTTGTCATATCCCCAAGAAGGGTTCTTCATACATGACATTAACTCTCTTCACTTTAATGACAAATCCTAAAGGTTCTCAATGGGAGCCATCTAAAAAATAAAATTTCTTGCTCATGAAACCCATGAAGCAAGCATTACAATAATAATTGTATTTTCTTTTTTTCATCATTTACAAAAATCACAATTACATGTCATTATGAAGACCGAACCTAGTTACACTTTTCAACACATGGTGCATATTGAGCATCTGCTGACTTTTCGGCAAGTCTGTGGGTTGCTTCTCGGATGTGCCACGCTGAATTCTGAAAATGCTAGGACTTTAACTTGTTCGAATATCGAGCTGCTCTTAGCCATCAGACGCATCGAACCTCTTCCTTCTTTTTTGCCTTTTGCTTTTCTTCTATATGGGTTGTGATGTCAATAACGAGACCATTATAGATTTCCTATCCTGATCTTGAAGATGCTCGGATGAAAGATTTGAAGAATCTGAAGCATGCCCCATCTTATTCTGAATGTACTCGGTTAGGTTAAAGGTGGCACATAAGCTTGGTCTTTCTCAATTTCTTTTGCAACCATAGCACTTCTAGTTAACCTGTCCTTAATGGGGCAAGCGATCTCTTTACAATGAGATGAGAGACGCTCTGGCGAACTGGGAGGCTTATGATTTGTCGAAAGTTCCTTGTTTCTTTCATCATCTGAGCTATGTTGAATTTCCTGTACCTGTAACTTTCCCATTATTTGCAACTTATTTTGAAGAGTGGTCTTTTCAATTCTTAAGGCATCCATTTGATTAGAGTGTTCAACCTTCATAACACTAATTTCCTTGGGATGGTTTTCTTCCATGGTCAACAACTTATTATGAAGATATATCTGACTAGCTTCCATAGTATTCATTTCCTCCTCATGATTTGCTTCCATGGTGATCAAATAATTTTGCATGGTGGCTATTTGATTAGAATTTTCATCCTTCATAACATTGATTTCCCTCGCATGATTCTCTTCCATTGCTTGTAACCTGTTTTCGATGGCACTCATCTCCTTAGCATGATCGGTAACTAATTTTGTTTCATTAAGTTCCATGCTCTTCAGTTCCTTAGCATGTTGCGCTTCCATGGTTAACAACCTGTTTTGAAGATTGACTTCCCTGTTTTGCATAAAGTTTATTTCTTTCTTATGCTTTTCCTTTATGGAGCTTAGCTCTTCAACATGCTTTTCCTCAATAGCCATCCACTTGATGTGCAGGGATTTCATTTACTGGGCGTGATCCGTTACCAATCTCTCTTGATTAAGCTCCATAGTTTTCATCAACTAAGCTTGATGGAATTGCATGTCTCTAAGCCTTTGAGTTAATTCCCTGATAAGATCCCCTTGATCACTTGTTCCTGTCTTCCCACTATCTCGGATTCTGATTGCAAAGGCACAAGTGGATTCATCATGAAAGTGGTCACAAGGTCTACAATATGGCACTGATTGGCAAGGATCATCCTCTTGAACACTTTGGATGCTGGTTAAGTTCTCTACAGGTTCATCTTCCTTTATATTGTAATTTGCACAAGACGAATCCTTTTGATCCCCATATTTATCCATAAAGGCATTTATGAAGGCTTGTAAGGAATCAAAAGAATTGTTAAGCAAATAAAAAAAACAATCTTGAGCATCACCCTCCAAAGAGCAAGCAAAAAGTCGCATCTTGACATCTTCATGCTTGTCACATGCCTAACCATCGAAATTCAGAATACAATGAGTGAACTTTTCAAGATGATCTTTAGCAGTGATGGCATCATTTCTCATGAAAGAAGGCAAATTATCAATGGCAGTTCTCGAAATATCATGAAGAATGTTAGTAAAACGACAAGGGGCGAAAAAGTCATCCATGATAACCAACTTAACGGGAAGAGGAGTTGATTGGGATGCTAGAGAGAGAGATTCTTGCTCAAAAAAATCAAGAGAGAAGCGAGCTTCCAGCAGAAATTCTTATAAGAAATGAAAGAAGT
>APFE031039152.1:0-24368 GCA_000404065.3 Pinus taeda
AACTTGCTCTCTAGTTTGCTGAAGATGAATGGTTTGATTAATTCTTCGTTGAATATCATTTGGTTCAGCTCGAATTTCCTGTAGCAGCTTAATAATAGGAATGCCCAAAGAAGATGGAAATTTGGCCTCCATACCATATACTAGCTCATAAGGGCTCATCCCAATGGATCTCTTGGTTGATGGTCTATCTACCCAAAGGGAATTAATAAGCTTTTTGTGCCAGTTTTTCTTGTTTTCTTCCAGTGCTTTCTTGATGATATTAATCAAGTTCTTATTGGAAGATCCGGCCAAGCCATTGCCTTGAGGATAATAGGCTGTGGAGTGGCCCAGAGTGATGTGGAATTTATGGCAAAAATTAATCATTTTTTTGGATTTGAAGGCAGCAGCGTTATCTGTAATGATCTTCTCAGGGTAGCCAAATCTGGAGAGGATGTTGGTTTCAAGAAATTGGATAATGGTGGAGTCATTGGCTTGCTTGCATGGGATGGCTTCAATCCACTTGGTGAAATAGTCGGTGGCTATTAGAATCCATTTGTGCTGGCTTGAGGAAGAGGGATGGATTTCTCCAATGAAGTCAAGACCCCATTGTTGAAAAGGCTTTTCGGTTGAGATGGGCTTAAGGGGCAAAGGCAGCAACTTTCTTTTGCCTTCAAAGATTTGGCATTTGTGGTATGAGACAACAAACTTTTTTACATCTGCAAACAAAAAGGGTGAATAGAAACCAGCCCTTAGAATCTTGTCAGCAGTGGACTTCCAATATAAATATCCTCCACAGTCCCCTACATGGAACTCTTTCATAACATTGTCAGTTTCATTGATCGTTAAACAGTTCAGCAATATTCCTTCATGGTTTTTCCAAAACAAAGCACTATCTATGACACAAAACTTTGATGCCTTCATCTTTAAAAATATTTTTTTGGTCTTGGAAAATCTTACAGGAGCACACAGGTTTAACAATATATAACAAATATCAGCATACCATGGGGATTGCAAAAAGGTCTCACTGATCTGTGGAGTCGCCAACTCCTGTTCGTTGTCCAGCTGGTTAATGTCTAGGGCTTGAAAATTGGTTTCAGACAACAGTTTGGCTAAACCTTGTCCCTTTATGAGCTTGGTGGGTATTATTTCAATGTCATATTCAAGGATGTTGGCAATCCACTTGCCTCTTTTTCCTTCTAATCCCTCATGAGTTAATATGTCTTTTACAACAGAATTTGGGACATAGGCAATCACATGTGAATATAAAATGTAAAATCGAAAATCTTTAATTGCCTCAACAAGAGCATAGGCCTGCTTCTCCATGATTTGGTACTTCAAAGGAGAATCTCTAAGGCCTCTGCTGAAAAATGCAATTGGTTTCTCATTTCCTTGGTCATCCTTTTGCAAAAGGACAGCAGCTATAGTGTGATCTGAAGCAAAGGAAAATATGATAAAATCCTTATCAAACTGTGGGCTTGTGTGGACCGGAGTTTGGGTTAATGCAATTTTAATGCTCTCAAATGCTTGCTTGGCCTCTAGAGTCCATTTTACCTCGGAATCCTTCTTTAACATGTTTCTTAACAGTCTTATCAGCTCAACCAAGTTTGGGATAAATCTCCTTAGGAAATTGATTTTTCCAAGGAATGCTTGCAACTCTTTGATGTTTCTTGGATAAGGGATTTGCAGAATGGCTCGGATCCTTTCCAGATCAATTCTGATGCCATCTTTTGAAATAATATGGCCTAGAAGCTTGCCTTCCTCAAGGCTGAAGAGGGATTTCTTGGGGTTTAAGGAAATGCCATATTTCCTACATGTCATGAATACTTGCCTAAGGTGCTTGAGGTGCTCTCGATCAGATTTGGAGAAAGGGGTTAATTCATCAAGATAGACAACCAAGAAATCATGGATTTCCTTGGCAAATCCAATGTCCATGGCCCTTTGAAAGGTAGCAACTGCATTCTTTAGTCCGAAAGGCATCTTCACATAATTAAATGTTCCCCGTGGTGTTGTAAATGCTGTCTTATCTTGGTCATCTGGGTGAACAAGTATTTGATTGAAACCTAAAAAGCCATCTAGAAAAGAGATTCTAGATGACCCCACTACTCTTTGGAGAATGTGGTCCATTTTGGGCAATGGGTAGTGGTCTTTAAGGGAGACTTGGTTCAGATTTCTTAAGTCTACAAAAAGCCTAATCTCACCTGACTTCTTTCTTGTGGGAACAAGATTGGATACCCATTCAGAAAATCTAATGGGTGCTATAATGCCAGCCTCAAACATTCTTTTCACTTCTTTTTCAATCAAAGGGAGAAGCATAGGATTGATTCTCCTTAGTTTTTGTTTGAAGGGCTTTTGATTTGGTTTTAGAGGGATGGTATGTTGAATAACGGAGGTGTCATAGGACTTCAAGTCCTCATAACTCTAAGCAAATACATCTTGGAACTCTTTGAACAGGTCAACATACTTTGGTTTTTTATCAGGTTGCAAAGACTTGGACAGTTTAATTATTTTGGGCTTCTCTTTTGTCCCAATATTACAGTCTTCAATTGCAGCGTTTAGAGGTTTCATTTTTGGTTTTTTGGGAACATCGTTTGCATCAAAGATGTCTTCTAATGGAGTGATACCAGCAGGCAAACAATTGTCTCTTAAATCAATGATTTCAGCCTTTGTTTCAGCTATTTCTCCTTAATGCATCTGCCTCAGCTCTTGCATGTTTTTGGCATCAAAAATCTTTGGGTGCAGCAATTGTTTTGCTGATTTAGCTGTTATGATTTGCTCATTTTGGTTTAGTTGCTGATGGGAATCATCCATGGCATCCATGTCAATGTTTAAACTTGAAAACTCTTGCTGCAAAGTCAAAAAATTGTAGATTTGTGCATCGTCCTCAAAAACTTGCCAATCTTTAATATTATTAGGGATAGAAGGCCTGTGCTTTACCTCAGCAGTAAAGTGGTAATTGGGCTCAAAGGGAATCTTGCAAGTTGTAGCAAAGGTGGCTAGACTGTGAGCATGCATGTTATGGCTTCTTGATATCTTGGCAAGCTTGGATTCAGTTAAGGAATTGAGTATTTCTGTAGCAGCATACCTATAAGCTCTCAACCTATTGTCATTGGTAACAAAGTTTCCTTTCATCTGTTGAATTATTAAATCAGAGTCACCCAGAATGGACACTTTTGCAGCTCCTAAATGTTTGATTAGTTTAAGGCCTAGAAGGAGGGCTTCATATTCTGCCATGTTGTTGGTACATTTGAAGTTTAGTCTGTAAGCATGACCCTCTGCATGGCTGTTATGTGTATTGTGAATCCATATTCTAGCCCCTACTCCTAGCTTATTAACTAAACCATCAAACTTCAAATACCATAGGATTTCTTGGTCTTGGATAGCATTGGGAGTTGAAATCATTATCGGAGTGGGTAGATTTGAATTTCTGTTTCAGGAGGTTCTTCTTGTGTGCTGGTTATATTGATTGTTTTGACAGTTTCTTGGGTATGGGTAACCAATTCCTCACTTATACATGCTTCTTGTTCTAAATCCAAAGGCTTATCACCAGTTGGGGGACAATCATCATCATTGAACAAAATAAAGGAATCCATATCAGAATGGATTGAGTAAATGGGAAAGTTTTGGGCTTTTCCTCACTACTCACCACATACTTCATCAGTGTTTCCCTATACAGCCTCTTTGGTTGCCCAAAGACTGATATAGTGGCATAAGAGAGATCTAATTGGAGAGATCTTTGGAGTTTTTCTCCCCAAGATCTTGATAAGAGCATCCCATATTTTGGTGGAATGTCAGAAACTACCACGTCCATTAGAATTGTTTTGTTGGGATATTGGACTAAAGGGACACATAAGTCTTTGATTAAGCCTAAACACTTGACCTGACTTGAGTCAAAGGAGAATAGATCTTTGTAGGGTCTTGTAATATCAAGGTTTAGCTTTTCCATTACAGCTTTGGGCATAAGATTGTGTGAGGCACCTGAATCAAGCATAGCATTGTGCAAAACTTTGTCATGTATATGTAGGCTTACATAAAAGGGCAGAACAGCTCCACATGTTGATTTTCCATTAACCTCAGGACCGAATAACAGCTCATGTGTATCATCTAAAACATTGACGTCATCCTTAGTCTCTGGCATTTGAAGTGATCTTTGGATTTGTTGCCTATATACATCATGTTTGGAAAGCTCAGAGAGGGGGATGGAAATCTTAAGTTTACTTATTTCTTCTTCTAAGTTAAATGGTTTCTCCAATGGAGTCTTTGTGTTGGCAGTGGCAGATTTTCCCTTTTCAAGTGTATTTTCTACGTTTTCCTCTTGATTATCAGCGTTATCATGAGTGATACCTTGCAGTATTTCTGTTTTGGGAAGGTTTTTAGGAGTGCTGTTGAAATATTCTTTTGAGGGAGAAGGTAGCAAAGGCTGATCATTAGAGGGCTGCATGTCTGTTATGTCTTCCATATTTACTTCCTGCAGGTTTGGGACAATATTATAAGCCAGTTCTATAATAACAGCCTTGCCTTTAATCTTCTTGGGTTTTTTTGTTTCCTTTTGTTTGACGGGTTCGAACACATCAATTGTTCTAGTCCTCAGTTTATATTGCTTGTGCACTTCATATACAACATAATCATAGCCTTGTTTAAAGTCAAAAGACTCTCCGGTTTGAGTCTGAAATTTATCAAAGTCATGCTCATCTTGGTCTTGTTGGATATGATCGCAGTATTCTTGCGTTAAGAAAACATGTTGTTCACTCTTTGAACCCACCAAGTTTATATGTGTATCTTCTAATGGCTCACTAGATGTAGATGCCTCTGTGTAGTTCTCTTAGAAAGGAGGTCTTATATCATGATCTAGGTTGTATCTTCCAGCATTTGGGTTCTGAGTTTTCCTGAATTTGGGTTCCTAACAGTGTTAGCTTGTGGCGCATCCCATGTAAACTTTCTCTCAACAGTTTCTATTTTATCTCCCAGCCTGTGCATGCCACTGATAATAGCATCCAGTTTTTGGTCTAAGGCCGAAGGTTCCTCTTTAAAGGTGGTTCTTCTCTCATCTCTCGCTCTATTTCTCTTGGTAATTAAGTTTTCCTCCACACTAAAAACAACGTTTTGCATCTCTACCAGGCTTTGAGGGGCTCTTTCCCTTAACTGATAAGCCGTGTCAGTATCAAAACCATCAAGGAATTTATATAAAGCAAGATCAGGTGGAGGCCTAAGGTTCTGTGGGATTGCATTATAAACATTGTTAATCCTTGCGCAGTAGTCTAACACAGTCTCCTGAGGGCCTCTTTTAATCGTGTCATATTCCAACAATATGTGCAATGGGTCTTTCTTCTTCTCCCATCTATTGATAAATGACTAGTATAAGGCTTCTGGGTCTGTTATGGAATTGGCTGGGAGTGCTCTAAACCAAGTCTTGACTTCACCTATCAAACTTTGGACAAAAATCTTCATTCTCACACCATCATTGTCAATCTCATAGCTCTCAAAGTAATCCTGCATTTTCTTTGTATGCTAAAGGGCTGTGCAGGCACTTCTGCCATCAAAATAAGTAATTTTGGTCTAGTAATCCTGAGGCATAGCCCCTAGATTAGCAAGCAACTGCAAAGGTGCATATATATTAGCCATACTTATAGGTAAAAGTGGAACAGTGAGAGGAAATGGAACAGCTGGAACAACAGTGATAACAGTGGTAATAGGAGGAGTATGTGTAGTGAATGGAGGAGTGGAAGATGTGCTTTGAGAGGTGGCTGATGAAGTAGGGGAAATAGGGGTTGAACGAAATAGAACTTTGACATGGGTTGGAACACAGCTTGGCTGAACTATCTCAGGACTAGAATCAGCTAAATCTTCTCTTCATTCTAGCTTCCTGAGGTTCCTTGGGATTAAATTTGGATTTTGAAAAGTAGTTGGGGGATTTGGGTCCGGATTTGACCTTTTATAACGTGAATTATTTTTGGGAGCCAGCTTCCAACTTGATCTTTGGAATTATTTCAAAATGTCCCCGGTGGAGTTGCCATTATGTTAACGCTCAGGTTGTCCCTTGGCTCCTTAAGGGATGCGACCGAGGTAACCCCAAACCAATCTTTGGACTGCAGGTCCTAGCCTACCTACAATCAAAGAGGGGTCTCTCTTCATAATTTAGCTTTGTTTAGGGTGATTTTAGGCTAGTTATTGAGTACAAGGGGTTTTGTTTGTGTTTTGGTGGGAAGGATGATGGTTTCAAGTAGAGAGGCAATGCATAGTGTGATAAGTTTCAAACCATTGGGCATGGAGTTAGGGAGTAGGACTGCTGGTGCATTTTCTTGGTCACAAGAGGAATATGGAGCAGGATAGCTGCTCATAAAACAATCATTCAAGATAAAGAGATGGATTGAAAGGTTAAGGAATGAGAGGCAACAAAGAATCTCTCATTCAGCATAACAAAAGGAAGGTGAAAGAGCTCTATCTAGGAGCAGTAAAAAAGCCTTAGATAACTGCCAGACATGGGTGAATTCGAGGAAATATGAGCCAAAGGGAATTCATATTCATTACCAATTCAGATGAAAACATAAAGAAATAGTAGACCTTGAGCATAGAGTGCAACCAAGCAAGTTCTAAGCTAATCTTTCTTTCTACTATTTAGATGGTGATACATGTATAATATGAGCATATATCATTGAAAACAGAGGTGAGAGGTACTTATTGAGTCATGTTGCAGCACTAGAATTCCATAATTCACCCTTCAAACATTAAAAACACAGCACACAATCCATTCTCCAAGCTTTCAGCAGTCTTTGATTAAGGAAAACATATCATATGTACAGAACGAGTCTCTCCTGGAGTGTATCAACCGATTCCCCTTGTAAAACTGTCTATAGGGTGGTTTATAAAGAAAAAATATTTACAGACTTCCCTTGAATAGGTGTCAAGGGGGAAAATATCTCAAAAAATATCTCTAAAGTAGACCTAAAAGAGATCTATGTAGTAACTATCTTCAATTGAAAGTTGTGCTGGAAATAAATGCAACAAAATATCTAAAAGAGCTGCGCTGGGGCAGCTGTCAACTCAAGTCATGCAACTGAGGGCTGCACATGAGAGAGCAACCTAAAAAATGGGTGAACAATGGTCCTTGAGCTGTGTGCTAGCCTCATGGCCATAACTCTGTAATAACTGCGCATTGGGCATGCAGTGCTACCCTCAAATGTGGCTCGATACACTGTATTTTCAATAACTGGGCATTGAATCCTTTTGTTTGTGCTTTCAAGTGGTCTTAAGCCCCAAAACTCTGAGTTGGTGAGCCTTTAAGGATGAAAGCCGCTTTATTGACTTTGCAGGGGCCTTTTAATGTTTACCTGCTTTGGAAAATAAATATCTTCCACTTGAAAACCTTCACTGATACTCTCTGTCACATCCTGATACACTTTGGCATGCATCTGGGCTCCTTCTTGACCTCTGAATGCCTTTGAACGGTTCAATCACCCATTTATGGCCACTGCTCGGCCTTCTACTACCTTTGGAGTCATTATCGACCCCTTTGATAATTGCTGATCATAGTTTCTACCATCCACCTGTGATTATGCTGTGGAGGAATTGGCAGTATTGCCTTGCGGAGTATCAACTCTTTCACCATAGTCCTTTCGCAAACTATTTTCCCTTCTATAACACTCTTTGGCACCCTGGAAAATTGTCCCCAATTTATTTAAAGCTTTGGCTTGTGTATTCAAGATATTTTTGGAACAACGCTATCTCTAAGAACAACATGGCAAACATGTAATAATATCGATTCAATATCTGCGACATTTATTTTCCAAAGAGAAATAATCATTGCACCTTTGTTCTCCAGAAGATACGTTGATAGAACCTCCTCTTCTAAAGTACCACTCTCAAACTTTTGCTTCAATCCTTGCTGCATTTGCATTAAAGTAATGACCCCTGATGCTGCTACAACTTGAGATTTGATGAAGTGCCCCTTATCGCACACCCACTCTGCCAAAAAAGGCACCCCAACGAGAAATACATTCTTGGCAAGTTGCTTTGTTGCTTGCCTTGTATAAATGTATCTTATTGTGTGCATCATAGGCTTGCCAAAAGCTGCATTGGACAGATAGTGGGCTTCTGCATTTGCCCAGTCCAAAAATTCTTGTTTTCTCCCCTCAACATAGGGCTGAAGTCGGACTTTCAGTGTCTCCACAAGCCTCTCCTCCCTCTCTTTCTGCAAGGCCTTCATTCTATACTTAACATTTTCAACATTTAGTTCTTTCCCATTCTCTGCCATATCAGTTAAATCCATTTAAGAGAGAGCAAGTTGCCGCACATAATCTTCAAAATAATCACTACCAAAGAGCATAGAAAGACTGCAGCGGGATCCAACATTAATTCTTTTGATACTACTGCCTTTCCATATTTGTCATATTCCTCACGTTGTTTAGGATCACTGAGAATTAGATACGCCTCTCCAAGTACCTGGAATTTATGATGCGCTTCAGGGTCATTGGGATTCTTGTCTGGATGAACTTGCTTTGCCTTAATATAATATGATTTTTTGATCTCAGATGCTGAAGCATCGATGCTCACTACTATAAGTTTCTAATACTTTGTGTCCTTGGCCATTCTTTAACTAACGAAAGAACGAGATATCACAATAGCGGGGAGTAACACGAAGAGGATTCAAACTTGGCTGATGAGAGTAGACGAACATGTATTTCAAAAATTGTCTAGGGTGTGCTGAGGAGAAGATCTTGCATTTGGAGGCACTCAGGGCCTGCAGCGATCTCAAATATTGTTGAGGAAAGCATCACCCTTTGTATCTTTGGTAGGCATCACCCTTTGTATCTTTGGCGGGCATGGGCACTGCATACAAATCAAACAAAAACAACCCTTTTCTTAAAAGCAGGCGAAATGCCTTTATAACATGAAATTTCATCAAAAGATGGAGCTGGACGAACACTGTGCAAAAGGCTAAGGCCTAGGAAATCAGAGGTGTTTCCTTAGTGCTTTGAATGGTTTATAAGGCATCGAAAGGGGTCTGATAGCCCAAAAAGGAGGAATTTTCATGGTTGTTTGCATGATTTTTGGGATTTTCATGCCTTGGAAGGAGTCCAAGATGCATGAGAAGATGGTTTGAGGGGGGAAATGAGGGTTCTTGCTAAGTTCCAGGAAAACTTAGTAATTCCCAAGCACACTTATGGTTATTTTTCGACCAGGGGAAGGGGATAAGTATATAGGGGAGTTATTTAACATAGTTTTAGTAGGGGAAGGGGAGATATATAGGGAGTTACATAATAAAGTTAGCAGTTAATATGAATTATGACAAGAAAGCGCTAAGTGTATAACTCTTAGGCTCTAAAGGGAAAATAAGACTTGTAGAGGAAGTATGAACATTTCTTGAGTAAAGCAGATCTTTACCAAGGCAATTGATATGAAGAATGATGAGACTAAGAGATATCAAGCAGATCTTGACCTCTTTAGGGGAAGTTAGTGAGTGATTGAGGAAAGAGGAAGAAGGGGAAGTTAGGCATGCCTCGCTTGAGCTCCTCCAAATGGAAAACTGCCTTATGCTTGAGATGTGAATGGATATGACACTTGAAAACATGAAATGGATCACAAGCCATGCTTCTGCAACCACAAAGCTACCTACCTGTCCTACATACCTAGCATTTTGTCTTCTTTTTGGTTTGGGTGCACTTGAACTAGCAAAACCAACTTTTCAACTTTTCTTTTAGCTATCCTCCTATCTAAATTGATCCTTATCTCTTCCGGGGCTCAGATTAAGCTGATGAGCGCCCTTGTTTCTCTACCTATTTACAAATCTGCCAAGATTAAGATTGTTTGGATAGATGTTCATCTTTATATTCTTCAGCAAGTAATTGAAACCTAGGGAGACCAAGATTAAGCTGTTTGGCCCTCCTTTAACTGAAAAATCATAAAAATGGATCAACTCATCAAAAATGGAACACAACAAGGGCACTTAGACCAGCACTCACTCACGGCCTCTTTTTTGGCCTCTTAAGGAAATATGGAACATTGCAGCATGCAAAGTATGACATATTTGGCATGTAAAAATGTCGATCATGAAAGATGAATACCTGTTGCAACAGGGGGCTAACAGAAGGATCAAGCAATAAATTCCTCTCCTGTTAGTGGAGCCATGTTGTAGCATCCTCTGCCTTATGGTCAAGCCTACATATGTATCCTTCGACTGATTGTTTGCATCAGATTTCATTCTATTGCACTCCCCTTCCTAGGGTGATGTTCACCTTTCCCTCATGGTACTTGTATGCTATCGATCATTTCAGTGTGAGTCGAAGGGTTCAAGCGTAGTAGCCAAGTAGTAACATGCTGGAAATCGATTTTCCATAGGAATACCTTTAGGTGGCGTGTTTCACTAACCAGGGAACTTTGAATTTCCCCTCAACACGTATCCGTTAATCATTATCGAGATATTGAATGGGAATCATTATATATGTAATTCCATTATTACACTTTAACGAAAAATGTTGCTATTATATATGTCATTATGTTTTTCTACCTTAATAAGAGATGTAATTCCAGGATGAATTAAATATGTAATTATGCTTTATTACCGATGCACGGAGGCTCCCTGAGATGACGAGATTTGATTTGGTCAGCCTTTATGCAACCAACTACCCAATACCCTCTTTCTTTCTAGACATATCATATCCAATACTCAACGAGTCTAATTTTCCCCACCTAGCCTACCCTTGGGCCTTTCATCCACCATTTGGGGAGTTCATCTGCCTCATATTCTGAGGCCACATCCTCATATACCTCATCTAGTTCATATAGTTCCCATTCTCCCCATCCTAGTTCCACCATGGCAACTACTAATGTTGGAGCCAACACAGGAACTAATGGTGGAGCCAATACCAGAGCTAATACTAGAACCACCTCTAGGGCTACTTATACATAGCCCTTCTTTCCTTATATGGCTGGCTCAAATATTCCTAATTGAAACAAACTAATCAATGACTCTATCAAACATAATACCAATTAATCTAATAATCCTACTAGGATTTATTCAAACATCCTTAAGTTTGAGGATAAGCCTGGAGAAGATCCCTCCAACCACATAATGTGCTTCCATTTTTGGTGTTCATCCAACTCCATAACGAAAGAATCGAAAAATTTTCTACTTTTTAAACTTAGTCTTATGTTTTCAGTTGCCAAGTGGTACATATATCAGCCAAGTAGGACTAATGCCACCTTTGAGTATGTAGATAAGGTTTTCCTGACCTTTTTCTAGTTACTAGACTGTAATGATGTGGGGATAGAAATCCTTACGAACTTTCATCAGACCATGGCCACTCACATCATGGATCACATCCATGAGTGGCATAGGATGCGTAGCTTGTGTAAATCTTACACTAATGATATGAAAATCATCGATTGTTCCCTAAAACCCCTTTGTCCTTCCATTTCTAAGGATGTAGCTATGATTATTCCTAGGACTAAGGAGGAATCTATCCATAAGGCACAATAGTATGATCTTCTCTATGCCCATTCTAGGTACCTTTCTACCATTATTCCTAATGTTGCTTGCTCTCGTCCTAGTGATGTGTAAATGCCAGGGGCATCCCATTCCATTGATGGTGTGATAGGATTTGTGTCTCATACCCATCCACATCCTAATCCCCTTGGATCTAGTGGATATGGTTCACCTTATGGTGGGGTGAATACTTCTTATAATTATCAAAACCCGCCTTAGGATTCTTCTCATTCATCCTCTCAAGTAGGTACTAGCACTTCATATGCCACCTCCCATGCACATCCACATGTGCATGGCTAGGCCTATACTAGTCCCTCTTGTGGTGGACCCATGATGAATCTGTATTACCCTTGTCCTAGCCCACAGCCAGTACCCTTGGTTCCTCCAACAATGGTACCCCAAGCCCCTGCTGATTAGCCTACACCTTGATAAGATGAGACCTACCTAATGTAAAGCCAAGTCCAGTTTAGTATAGTATATAGAGGGAAGGGGATAAACCACACATTAGGCCCATGGAATAGACCCTTAAATACCATTTATTAACACCATACCATATATTAATCGATTCCCTACAATACTATACCATTAATAAGATAGATAGGTAAGGGGTCTAAGGAACTCTAAATATTACCCTTTATTATATATTTTCTGCACACCATTAGGAAGAGAATCTCCCAAGACTTAGGATTTCCACCCTCGTATTTTAGGAGCTATGTACTCTTTCAACACACCATTATTAGGGGCATTTCCCACATCCACTAAGTAAACACCTTAACTCCTATTTATTCAATAGAGGATCCCAACTTAGACATAAAGATACATTTACACAACATAGTAGATAAGGAAGTAAAGCTTGTAGTTCTCTTTATTACTCTTTATACCTTATAACTAGGTAGGATCTGAAATAGTAGGATTTGTTTGCTTGGATAAAAGTAGGAACATGAATTTATTGCTTGAATAATAGGTTAGGATGCCGTTGGCAGTGCTCGACCATAAGGGAGAGGTGCCGTAAGATGCTTGACTAACAAGAGAGGTTTCATAAGTTCGCTCAATCGTAAGGGAGAGCAAAAAAAGCATCAGATAATCTTTATGGAAATTAACACGGATCAATGCAACCAAAGATGATTTAATATGGAGCTCAGAATAAAAATTAGTTCAAAGGTCGATCAGATAGGCTGGATTTTATATACGTATTTATTTAGAACACCTTTGTTTGATGTTTAGAACATCTCGAGTGGGCTTTCTTGGGCTAGATGAGGCTATCCTTCACCTAGAGATTTTGGACGGATTGGCATACAGAACACAGACTTCAATAACATGTTCTTAAGGTTCCATGCCACCTGCTCTACCAAAATTTTATCGCTTTACCCTAGTCGGTGAAGTCTCAACCCATTGATGAAGCCAGAAAGGATTACAAGGGAGGGGAGCTAGAATAAAAACCCTTTGGTTGGTTCCACAAAATCTCTTTACCTACTTGAAGAAATTAGACATGATCCCCAATACTGCGAACTTCATGAAGCGCTTAGGAGGTACAACTATGAAATTATACGGGTGGATGGGTAGGAATGTCATAGCATCTCTACGAACTACCATTGCCTTATCTTTTATATACATATTAACTATTCATTGGAACAGCTAGTAGGCATGTTAGCCTTACATCAATTTATGAATGATGAGCCTTAGTGCCTTGGAGGGAGGGTTTTTGGACCTTTATGAGCTAGATTGGGTCACCTTGCTCTCCTTTTTGTCGAGCAAGCAATAAATTCCTCTCTTTATCAGTTGAGTCATGCTTACAAATCCTTGCTCGATGTGGACAAGCTACTTCGTTCCTTACGCTTGGAATTTATTTACTTATTCATCATAGGACATGGAATTATTCGCAACCCATTACCTTATATTATAAGTACTAGATTGGATGGGGTAGAATAGTCCAGGAAGGACTTTTAGTTGCTTACTCCTACAAGGAAAGGATTATGGTACTGAGGAGGGAAGGATAGATTTACCTTTAGCTTAGATCGTGAAAGAACTGCCAAAACCTTTAGTTGATGGTATGGATGGGAAGGGAGATCCTGGGAAATGAAGCTGATATCTTCGGAACTGCCAGATGGATAGATTTATTATTTATTACAACCAGAAGGAAACACACATTGAACAGATGGATTGGATAGATGGGATGCATGGGATAGTAGCCAAGAGGGAGAAATTTCATAGCTCACCATGCTCCTGTAGGATAGGATAGTCTCCAATAACATAGGGTTTACTTTAGTGTATAGAGTGGAAGAACATATGGATTGATTAGACACATCCTGAACTGATTAGAACATGGATGGCATGGCTAGATGGAAAGATGGATAGGTTCTAATGGATGGGGGGAAGGAGGGGATTTTTTGGATGGATTTTTGAGTAGCCCATAACATAGGATAGTTTACTTTTAGTTGATATTGTCTGACTCCTGGATGGAATCAATTAAACAAGGAATGGTTCTAAATATCCCACACTAGTTGGTCCAACCTATCTAACTGACATAGCTAAAGTAGGCACATGATCAGTTGAAGAAGAGAAGGTTCCTTTGTCATAGTCAACTGAATATTAGGTGAGTTGCCCAAGAAGTGAAGTGGTTCCGGTTGATAAAAAAAACCTGATCACAGATGTTGTTTTTTCTATAGAAAACCCTTATTTATTTGAGGTATGAGGCATAAAAAATAAAGTCATATATAAAGGCCCAATTTGAGATAACATAAATAGGCATCTTCATTGGAAGAACCCCGTCATTTTCAAAAGGCACCTTCTAAGATGCAATTTTATATCTATCAAACCATTATGGGGGTTCAACTACATAATTCTCCATTCGAGTCTCAAATTCAAATTTTTATTTAGTTGAGTCAATTAATTATAGTATTTTAGATTCTTCTTTCCATCAAATCAGGTAGGGTGTAAAAGAAGTGGTGGGTGAAGGGCTTCATGCCTATTCTCTTCAAAGGCCAACTAGCCATTTGAGTGAGCATGCTTCTGGCTCCTCACTTGAAGCTTATCGAGCAGTATCCATCCATCTAAGGCTCAAAAACGTACTAAAAGGTCGTATTTGCATGCTTTCATGGTTGTTCACTAATTAATTCTTTTGGGATCCATATTAAGGCATAAGTTGGAGGGGGGGCAATAACCCATCCCATCCCACCCAAGGAGGCTCTTTGATTGAAAATTCCCCAAAGAAAGTACTGAATCCATAATCATAGTAGTAAGGGGAGCATGACAATAACAATCCATAATCCTCTATCTATCTAGCCACCTCACCATGTCCCACCATGTAATCTAGGACATTTCATCTAGAATCGACATCATGGGTAATAGAGGGAGATAAAACAAAGTGCTAAGCTAATGGATAATAAATCCACCCTTCCATCTAGCCATGTAATCCAGATTAGTGAAAGCATGTAAAACAAGGTAAGATAGCTATAAGGTCCTCGACTTGTTTAATTGATAAAGTAGTAAGAGGATGATCCATGCCATACAAAGACTAACAACACTACAGAAATTCAATTCCAATCCATTTGATGCAATGCGATCCAACAATTGATATTGTGAAGAAGATCATTTACGTGTAGATTTGGACTACCTCACCTATTTGAGATGATCCCCTGTGCCCAAGAGAGCAAGTGTTCTACCATATTCTACATTTTGTTTCAAGTGAAAGCACCCTAGGGCTTTAGGTTAGAACCCCAACAGAGCAGAAGAAAACTACAACAAGAAATACTCAAATAGCTCAAGAAAGATGCGTATATTATCAATCTACATAAGAGTGACTATGCCTGAATTTACTTCATTCGAGTAGGTCCCATAGGGGTTCAAACCCTCTGTAGCTCTTGATGTTCTTCAAACCCAAAAATCATTCAATTCGAACATACATAACAATATAGAAGTAAAGAATATTCACTAAATTGACTTTATATCATATAAACAAATGATTGATCATACATCAAAATGACATTAATATATGAATTAAAACACAATTTGATGCATAGACATAGTTAATTTCGGAAACAAGACAACATTTCTTTTATTGTAGTTAGTTATAAATAACATGGAGAGAATTCACCTGAGCCTTTCTTTGGCTCCAAGCAGAATTATCCTTCGGATTCGTCCTATCCCAGCGTTCAACAATCTTCTTCCATCACTAACACTATGATATCTCAAGCAAAAGGAAGGATATCTATAATTAAGGAAACAAGGGTTTCTTGAAGCTTGGGGAAGCACATGAAGCACAGGGATTCATCAAACTCAATCAGGGATAATCTTAGTATCTTAACTATATCTCTTCTCCTCCTACTTAAGGCCTTCCCATAGAGGTCTATTTATACCTCTCCCAATTAGTTTTTTAGCTGGGAAACAATTGGGCCACAAGCAATAGGAGGTAATCAACAGGTAAAACACTTGAACTCCACCCAAAATTAAGGAAATTTACTTTTTAAAGTGTTTTAATACATATACATGGGTTGGGTATTGATTGACCCATGTGTACACACTTTTAGTTTAGGGAAAAGTAGCATATAGGGAATAAAACATTGTTTTTTATATATTTGGTCCAAGTTTGGAAGGAGGGGTTTCCCTCGGCCATAAACAAAGCATCATGTATACCAAGAGTGGTAAATGGTGCTATAACAGATGCCCCCTAATGTATGAGTTTAGAAGGGGTACTTGATGGCCGAAATGTATTAAGTTTATGGAAATAATCATGTCGAAACTGAGAAGGACTTCACCAGAATTTAGCCTTCCAAGCCATCAAAAGAGATTGGAAAGAAACTGTTGTCTAAGGTGAGCATACCCATGCTCAAAGAAAGTAAAGCATGTATGTGTATCAAGTAAAACTGGATCCAATATGTATACTAGTATAAAGGAACTAAAAGTACATAATGGATCATCTGATTGTGATAAAAAAAGTACATGTCTTAATATTACATATAAGAAGATGATCAATGATGCTAAAGGATGAAGTTGATCACTGATGTCAAAAACCGATCCCAATAGTACCAAATGAACATGATGGAATAAAATGATAACACATTGCAACTCGGATGCCAACATATAAGATGTCGCTATGAAGAACTGCAACATATAAGGTGGATGGTGTCAACTAGCAACAACAAGAGTTACTAACAAGTGAACCAAAACATGTTGATGCAACCCGAGGTCTTCACCAACTACCGCAGTACATTACTACACAATGGGAATGAATGATCCAAGGTTGACCATGTTGTTATACACATATTTGGGCACATCAACCCCAAACTTATATGTTTATGTATTAGGGCTCATCAGCCCCTAAAAGAGTTGTTTCATACCCTAAAGGAACATAGTCATCTGAATACATCATTCCCCAAAAGTTGCATCTGAGAAACCATCCAGAAACCTAAATTGAACCATACTAACTTCTCCACTGGCAATGTGTGATGCATATTGAGTGGTACATTTTCAATGTGTGATGCATACTATTTAGGCCTTCTTTAAGGTGTGATGGGAGAGGATGTACAAATGTCCGGGACATTTGTCAGTGGATTGCTCATGGAATCTTCTACAAACTTCCCCTATGCCACTTGCCTCTCTGAATTTTCCCAAGGATGAATAAGGGATCTAAGAAAATCTCCAATCCATTCTCTTGTGAAACCCATTGTAACAAGTTGAATGACACTAATAAAACCCCATGGATGACTCACACCCTTGAAAACATCTATAAAAGGATCCCCCATCCAAGAGATTTGGGGGTTGGAATATTGTGAATTGCAAGGAAGTGCTGATAGTTTGAGGAGAGAGTCTTGTATTCTTGTTGGAGTGATCTTGCTATTTCATGATGTGAAGAAGGATTAAAGCTGGGAGGATGATGTTGGATCAGAGAAAACTGGGTTGTAATTCTCCTTTCTATTAATAAAGCTCTTCAAGTTTTCTTCCATATGATTATGCAATTGTGAATGTTATCATTTGTGAATGCTATCATTTGTTCATTATATATCTGATTCTGTAATGTTTGTGTTGTAATAGATCATGATGCTTTGATGGTTCTTTGTTGTTGTACTTGTGCAGGTACTCTCCAAGTGTGTTAAGCATGGGGAGGAGTTGCAGGATCTGTCAAAGGGGAGAGAGATCAAGTAAGGGATTAAGCAGAAGTTCCAGGTTGGTTCCATTATCTTTCTCTTATCTATTACACATAGAAGAAATCATTGAATTGCTTTAAACTATTGTTTCTAGGGTAGCTGCCAAACCTAGAGGGCTAGCATTCTTTAGGAATACTAGTTTCCCCATAAACAAATTGGCAACTCCACTAGGGAAATGAACAAATGTTTGTTTGTTGTTATCATTTGTTCTATGTTCAATTTGATAAACTATAGATAGAGTCTAAAGTCAGCCAGGTAGCCTTCGAACAACTCTTGCTCTGCAATTGCATAGTAGATGAATGGTGCTTCAGTCGACCTCTGGTTTAGTTTATGAATTAAACATTTGACTTGCAAGCACATCTAGATGTCCTTTTTTTAGCTCAGTAACCTCTCAAGACATTCCATCATACTTTATTGTTCATCAAAACCCACCTTAACTAATTGAAAACAACTCCACATTTGAGCCAAAACCCATTTCAGTTTTGCTCCCTGGACCATCGCACTATCTTCCACTATAACTTAGTATGCATCACACCTCCCAAGTGCAGTAAGTGTGATGCATCTTAGTTTCCGTGAAGCCTAGGTGCGATGATTGACTGAACTTTTTCCATCTAGAAATTGGGGGTTTTGACCTTGTTTTCAGTTTTGTTTGGTTGTTTTGCTGCAAATGAACAGTGCCTCTTTACTGAAACTTACTTGCATCACTTAGATCAGCCTCAATTACATTAGGATTAGTGAATGTTTTTTTGTATTTGTTCATCATTTACAATCCTTTGTTGAAAAGTTGTTTTAGTCGATTTGTCGCTTTGGTACAAAAAGCGTCGTAATTGTCATTTTTCGTCTAAAAGAGAAGTGTTGTAAATTCTTCTTCCCTTGATAATCGATTGAAATTTTCTTGATGCATTTGATTTGATTTGTTTACATTCAAAGTGTCAAAAACATTTTTTGTTCAAAATTGAAAGTGTCGTTTTTGAGTCTTCCTTTCCCTTTTGAAGCAGAAATTGTCGAAAATGTCATTTTGAGTGAAATATTTTAGATCTTTGTTGCCTTTAGTTTTCCTTTTGGCATTTTTGACATTAAGGAAAGTGAAAACAAATACATGCATTTGCATTTAGAATTTTTCAATTTGTGTGCAAAATAATTATTTAGGGAAATGCACTAGTGTGTGCTTTTTGCTCTTTGCTTAAAAGCATTGCTATCTTCTTTCCCTAGTAGCTAGGATTTTCATTGCTCAAATAAACAAAGATTGTTTATCATTGTAGATTTCATATTAGATATTTTAGATTATCATCACGTGGTGAACCATTGAAAAGAAAACTGTAAACAAGATCAACTTTAAAATGAATTTCAATGAACCTAACAACGCTTTGGAACTTAACGCAACATATCTATAGGTCTAGGCTAGTGACGAGTTCCAGCGTCATTAAAACTAGTGTCTATCATTTTCATCAAAGCTTGGGTGATTCCTCTCCTTAATACAACAAGTGCTAGCATAGACTTGTGCTCCCCATGCCGTCATGTATATATTAGGAGACCACAATAGGCTTAAATCCTTTATCCATAGGAAACTGAGTCTACCGCCTTATTGATCACAATGCACTAAACACAACATTCAAGAAGATTGACTGTCGTACATAAGTCATAGGTAATTTCTTTTTAATTTATCACTAAGGTGCATATTGCAGTTTTGTGATTGGTTCGGTAATCCCTTTGTCTAGATTTTCCAGAGTAGTAATTTTTGTTCCTTTTCAAATCTTTAAAAGAAAATGTCCATATGAGCACTTGTCCTTTTAGGCTCATTAAAAATCGAAGGAGACTAGAGTCATCTTTAGCTTTTTCTTGACTCTTAAAAACTGAAAAAGCAAAGTTGTGTCCAAGCTTCATTAAAATTAATTGAATTCAGAAAAACATCCCTATTCCTTAGTTGATCTTAGGTTGAGACATATGGAAAAAAATTTGGAGTCCATTGATCAAGGAATCCCTTTTGATGGGAATCCTAGTCCTTTTCCTTCTTTCAAAAATATTGGTGCTCCTTATATGGCTACATTATCCCTTTCGGGATTTACCATTGGCCTGCCAGTATGGCTGTTTTCAACCTCTTTGTTCAAAATGTTGTGATTTCTCCACAATTGAGTACACCTTCAACTAGACAAAATCAACCTCCAGTTGATCCTGAAGTTGGCCCTTCAGCTTCTTCCTCGTTTGTTTATTCCTCCCCTTCTTCCTCTTCGTTCAGTGAAAGTATTGATACTAGTAACCAGGTGGCTAAGAAGAAGAAGAAAGGGCAAGAGAAGAAGAAGAAGCCAATTCAGCAAGGGGGCAACCAAGCAACCATTGTTATGAATGGAACATCTGATGAAAATCCATCCATTAAGCCTCACAAAGTCAAATATCTATGCATACTTTGTGCAGAAGACCATTTTCATCGAAACTGTCCTTAATTTCCTCGGATCTTGAAAAAATGGACTTCCCGTTCACACCACCCCATGTCATCAACCTCTAGAGATAATGTTAGTAATGCATCATCAACTAGTGATAGTAAAGTTCATGGACAGAAAGGAAAAGTAAAGCTTTCATGTAGGTTATGTGAAAGGAATCACCCCTTTCACCTTTGTCCCTTTTTGGATGAAGCCAAAAGAGTGTTAGATAACCATCCTGCTTCACCGCAGTAACTCCCATTTGGTTACAAGAAACTATCCCTAAATCCTTCACTAGTTGATGAGCTGACTAACCAAAATCAATCGTCGGTCCAAACCATTCTCTCTGAGAGTGAATCATATGAGTCTATACTCAACCAAAATGAACAAGTTGAGGTAACAGTTGACCCCATTTCACCTTCAGCTAATCGTACCTTTCCCGAAGAAAGTGAAAATGGTACCATTCAAGTTCTTTTTATGACTTCAGATTCTAATGAGCTTAGGGCCAATCCACCTATTCCATCAAGACAAAAGGAAAATCCTCCAGTTCTCATAACTCAAGGGGTTAATTCTCCCATTTCTGCAGTACCCTCTCCAAGTAGTTTAGTCACTTCCTTTGATTGGAATCGACTGGCGGGATCCTGCCTTCCTTCTTATGTGCCTTTCTAGATCATAGTACAAGTTTGTAAAATGATTGTATCTAGCACTATTGTAGATGAAGGTGCATCAGTGAGTATCCTTTCTTCAACTGCATGGAAAGCGCTTGGTTTACCACCACTTGTACCAATTACACAAAATTTGTTGGGCTTTAACAAAGGAACTAGTCGACCGTTAGGGATCCTTCCTAAGTTACCTATTAATTTGGAAGGAAATACCATTTATTTGAATGTGATGGTAGTCCCAGGACCTTTAGACTACAATTTACTTCTTTGGCGTGACTATGTTTATAACATGGAAGCTATTGTTTCAACACTCTTCCGAGTAATGTGTTTCTTGCATGAAGGCAAGATTGTCACCGTTCAGCAGTTTTCATTTCCCAATCAAAATATAGCTCCAAGTAAATCATCGTCCCTAAATGGTCCTTTTATAACAACGGTATCATCCCCACCATGGGTTGATTATGTGGCAACTTGTTTCATACCTACATTAGCTAGTGATCAATTTAGTGATGTTGTACACCATGTGTTGGGGGCATTGGAACCCGATTTCTCCTTCATGACCTCTTACGAGTTGTGATCGAGGAGCCCGAGGATAGTTCCTTGTCTTGTGTCAACCTTGTTAGAAAATGAAGCCAAGAAGCATGAGGATAGCCCTTTTACTGTGTCAACCTCATTTAAAAATGAAACATCTCTTACGAGCATAATTCCTTATCTTGTGTCAAGCTCATTAAAAAATGAAACAAGGAATCTGATGTGCTAAACAGTGAATTGAACATCTTTGACCACCACACAAAATTTTTGTCTTCTTTTCGAGATTTGATTCAAAAATGAAAAGAAAAATATAGAGTCCTCTTTAAACCCTTTTCAGACTCATTAAATATGAAAATATTGTCGAGCGCTTGTCTTTTCCATCTCATTAAAGTATTGGAAATGTCATCCCTCTTGTATTATTTTATCCTTTTTCGAACCTGAGGGATTACTTTACGAAAAGGAACTTATGGAGATTTCTTTCCGTCCCTTTTCAAATTCTGTAAACATCAAAATAACCGAGTTATCCTTGTCATTAAACTCGTTAAAACAATAGCGACAAACTTTTCCATCTAGACAAGATCGAGTTTCACTGTCGCTAGACTCGTTAAAACATTAAATAGCGACAGGTTTGCCTGAAGGGCGAATTATAGAACAAGCATATGTTATCCTCCTCAAGCTTGACCAAAATAAATAGGTATTGGACAGCAATGATTGGGGAAAAAGGGAAAAAAAACTTGAAGAATTTATGGTAGCAAGTTTCTCTTAAACATGACACTTTCACTCCATCTCCATTATTGAGTTGGATTGGGTTATTCCATTCACCAGTCATCATACCATTGGTCTTTCATACCATCCATCTTTTGGGGTTAAAGCTACCAATTCATCCCAGTGTCGCCAACATGTTCAAGAGAAGTCATTCAGTTGAGAAACCACCATCTAGTTAATGTCTCATACACTACAATACCTCCTACCTTCATTTTTCCATGACCACCATTCCTGAACCTTGTGTTGTCAGTTCATTTTTCACCTCCAGAAATCATTTTCTTCATTTCATGTCATAGATGTGGGATACATAAAGGTCCTCCTATGATGAGTCACTTCTTGTCGACATCAGCTCAATATCCAAGAAGTTGACTTAGAAACAACCCTTCCAGTGCTTTGAAGCTTGCATACACCAATGGCAAGTTTCTCACTTCTAGTGACAAGTTGACATCAATGGCCTTCGTCCAAAATATTTTGCATGGTGTTCAACATCGGATCATGTATTCACACCACGTGAATTGTACTGTAGTACCTTGAGGATCATTATCATTATCGGTGATTCCTCTTGCGTCTATTAACAGCTCACATAATTGGCTGGTAATCAAGCGATATCTTTCCATGTTCGACTTTAGAACATCCCTTCACATGGTTTGACTTGTACATTGGGTGAAGATGGAACAAGTTTGAAGACCCTGGATCTAGTTTCATCCATCTGGGCTGTGATATATTTAGGGATATAAAAACATCAAATGCACAAAGGCTCTACACAGATGGTCATCCTAACCATGGATTGCGACTCTATATTTGTAGAATCACAAATCTGTATCTGCATTCGACTATCTGATCTATGTACATGAAATGAAATTTATAAATTTGATCATGAGAATGCCTCCCCTAGCTAGATCATGAAAAATTATATTATGATGATGTATTGTATTGTAACTTATGCAGGTCACATTCTAGTTTGAAACTTCAGATCCTCATGATAAAGCATTTCACTCGACATGAATATTTACGACCTCATGCTTTCGGGGGCAACTGTTATAGACATATTTGGGCATATCAACCCCAAACTTATATGTCGATGTATTAGGGCTCATCGACCCCTAAAAGAGTTTCTTCATACCCCGAATGAACATAGTCATCTGAATGCATCATTCCCCAAAAGTTCCATCTGAGAAACCATCCAGAAATTGCCTAAATTGAACCATACTGATTGCTCCACTGGAAAAGTGCGATGCATACTGAGTGTTACACTAACAGGGTGTGATGCATACTATTTAGGCCTTCTATAGGGTGCAATGGTCGAGGATGGACAAATTTTTGGGACATTTGTCAGTTGATTTCTCATGGAATCTTCTAAAAAATTCCCCTGTACCACTTGCCTCTCTGAATTCACCCAAGAATGAATAAGGGGTCTAAGAAAATCTCCAATCCCTTCTCTTGTGGAACCCATTATAACAAGTGGAATGACACTAATAAAACCCCATGGATGACTCACACCCTTGCAAACATCTATAAAAGGATCCCTCATCCAAGAGATCTGGGGGCTGGAATATTGTGAATTGCAAGGAAGTGTTGATAGTTTGAGGAGAGAGTATTGTATTCATGTTGGCATGATCTTTCTATTTCATGAGGTGAAAAAGGATTGAAGATGGGAGGATGATGCTGGATCAGACAACTGGGTTGTAATTCTCCTTTCTATTAATAAAGCTCTTTAAGTTTTCTTCCATATGATTGTGCAATTGTGAATGTTATCATTTGTGAATGATATCATTTGTTCATTACATATCTGATTCTATAATGTTTGTGTTGTAACAGATCACGATGCTTTGATGGTTCTTTGTTGTTGTACTTGTGCAGGTACTCTCCAAGCATGTTAAGTACGGGGAGGAGTTGCAGGATCTGTTAAAAGGGAGACAGATCAAGCAAGGGATTAAGAGGAAGTTCCAGGTTGGTTCCATTATCTTTCTCTTATTTGTTACACATTGAAGAAATCATTGAATTGCTTTAAACTATTGTTTCTAGGGTAGCTTCCAAACCTAGAGGGCTAGCATTCTTTAGGAATACTAGTTTTCCCAGAAGCACACATGAGAAATCATTTGATTACCAATCATTGATGTATATCATTAACAAACATGAGACTACTCACTAATAGTGATAATGAGAGTCAAGGTACCCAATACAATCTAACAAGTGTGAATGAATGAGTTGAAGTTGAAAACTTGAAAGAATCTATCAATAAGGAGAAAATGATGGTTTCCCATTATCAATTGCGAAGGAATCTACCACTGAGTATTGGAAACCCCAAGGTACTGCCAAATGGACTCTATATCATTTTCCCAAAGCAAATCAATTGTAGTCATAGGAAAAGATCTGCTATAAGGAAGGCATTAAG
>APFE031039152.1:49105-61890 GCA_000404065.3 Pinus taeda
ATGGGCCAAGGCGATGCCAACATTAAACAACAATGGTGAAATGGATACACTCTCCTTTTCAACCATGTGGTTGCCAGGTTTAGTGTGCCACAAGCTATATTTACAGATCATGGGTCGCATTTTTACAATCACATGATGCGCGAATTAACTGCCAAATTAGGAATGTCACATGATAGTTCTAATATATACTATATGCAAGCTAACGGACATGTTGAAGCTATCAACAAAATCCTTAAGCGCATGTTGCAAAGAATGGTTGGAGTCCATACAAGGAATTGGCATTTAATCCTGTACTCAGCTCTGTGGGCATATCGGACCTTGGTGAGAAATGTGACCGGATTTACACCTTTTTAGTTCGTGTATGGTTTGGAAGCAATCTTACCAATGCAATGTAAAATTTCATTCCTTAAACTCGCAATCGACCTGCTACCCGATACTTCTGAAGAAGAAGCATGTTTCTTGGGATTAATCCATCTAGATGAAACCCATATTGATGCCGCATTGGCTAACGATGCTCATAAGAAATGCATCAAGGCACAATATGATAGAAATATTAAGCCTCATGTCTTCTCAGAAGGTGACCTGGTCTTGATTTATGATCAAGATTATGATAAACTCAAAGCAGGGAAGCTTGAACCATTATGGATGTGCCCTTACATTGTTAAATGTGTGTTGTCGAAAGGTGCCTACGAGTTAATATATTATGATGGGATTCCATTGGCACAACCCCGAAATGGGTTTTATCTTAAATGTTATTATGCTTAATTAAGTGTAGTAAAAAACTTTCTATATATGCTTTATTTGCATTAGAGTGTGTGTTTTTCTTTAGAGTTTTCATTTGGTTAGGTAATCCACTTCACGTTTGTTGTAGATGTCGAACTTTTTAGAGCCATTTGTTGGGTATGCCGATGGAGCTAGTCATAGTACACATAATTTATCTTCTGCAGCATGGGCCATTTTCTCTCCAAGTAGCGAGTTAGTGAGTTTAAAAGGGATATGTATTGGGCGATTGACAAAAAATATCATTGAGTATAGTGCGTTGATCGAACTCCTCTATGATGACATTTCACTTGGCATGCACCAAATCATCATTAGGCTAGACTCACAACTTATCATACTACAGCTTACTGGCATCTATTCCATCTAAAACCTAGCAATTCATCACATGTTCCTTAGAGTTCAAATTTTCGAAAGACATTTTGAATTTATTCAATATCAACATATTTCCAAAAATTTAAACACATTAACTGACTCTCTAGCAAAGTATGTGTTAAATAGACATTTGCAACATATGTAAAGAAAACATTTTCAAATCACATCATTGTTTTAATAGGATTTCATCCTTTAACCACAATAAAACCCTGAAAGTCAAATAGATATTTGTATATAAGTTTTTACAAATATTTTTTGTCCAAGACAAAATCGGTCATTTGACCCAAAAAACTCAAAAAATGAATGCAAAAAATATCCCAATAGACTAGTGTTGTTGATGATAATAGGTCACAGCCTATGCTATCATATGCAGGAGTCTCATCCAATGACTCAGCACGCCAATGGTATGGCATTGCAATCTCATGGGTAACTCCTTAATCCGAACATCTGGAATACCAAGGGTTGAACCCTCTATGTGATACTGCAACTAAGCCAAGGTCTCTACTATGTCCAAATCTCTGAGAACTACCCTCCAAACGGCTCTCTGTGTTGGCACACCTGCCTCTTGTGGGCATACCACAGGTTGAATGGATCCAAAATCTACATACATATACAAGTTTATTTAGTCTTGGTAACAGTCAAAAAACAAAAAAAGGTAAAACTTCAAAAAGAAAAAAATAGTGTGGTCGAATCAATTTACCAATAGTACTCCACTACACCCTAACTAGAAATACTAGATCTGGATCACCATGAAAGTCCATCCCAGCATATGTATATTCCATGAAGGCCATCTCCTGATGGTAAAACAAATCGAAGAAAGTGGAGGAAAATGAGATCAATGACTGGTCAACATGCCTAGCCATACAATCTACCCACCTCTACATTTATGGGTCTCTAGGTCAAGGTACTCCTAGAGAAATGTGTTGTGGCTACATAAGTGGGATTCTCTCCACAGCGAAAGAAATCAAGATAGACCCATATCAAAAAAAAAAATTCTTCCCGTTATTCACCTTGGTCAGCTAGTATTTCATCAATGAAATAACTGCCTCACACCAGTTAAATACCGTTGGTTCCAGGCATTCTAAGGCATACTGCATATAAGACCTGTTAGGAAAATGTAACAATGCACTGCAGCCAATTTTCCAAGGGTGAAGAGGATTGTTCTCAATGGTAAATCATTAACATATCAAATATTGATCTTTCTGTCTCTGCTGGGCTGAGATCCTACCCGACAGAACTGTTGTACATAGTCCCTCACTAATTCACCTCCTTGGGTGAATATTGATAATGAGATGGGGACACCCCGATTCGACAATCCCGTCAGAAAGTAAATATACTCAGTGGTACAGGGGATCATTTTTCCCTTGATGTTGAAAACATGATCAGTAGGATCCCATGAATGAACAAGATTCGGTAATAGTTCAATTTGTTGTCTCATGCTAGATAAACGAAATTATTTCAATAGCCCACAATTTCTTAAAGCATCAACTATGGCTTGATTATTTACGGAAATCATGACTTGTTCCTCATGTTCTTATTCTCTCCACACAATGAGCATTCTGATCCAATGAATATCTGAAACACAACCATTAGACAAATTAGGATCCAACTTTTGCAAAAAACAGTTGGGAGAAAATAGCTGTTTAATTTTGGTTTTTGCATCCATCGCACCCTCCAATTAGATATAGTGCAATGCATTGCATGCTTCCTTTTAGGTGCATGAAATGCATCACCCCTTTCAACATAGAAGGGTGCGATGATCCAGAGAACACAAAATGAAACCCTCGGGGCCTCTAAAAACCAATTTTTTTTTCTCAAAATTGAAAATGAATGGAATGAAATTGAAAGTGAATGGAATGAAATTGAAGAGAATAGGGATAGCTCCTACTTGGTCTGAATGACACAAAAAACAATCCGCAGAATCCTTCGCAATCGACTGGTAAAGTTTGGGGTAAAAACTGCTCCAGAGCTCCAAATCAAATGGTAAAAATGAATTACCAAACTTGTTTTTATATTTACTTTTGAATGTAAATAAAATGAATGTTGGTTTTTATTCATTTTTATCCATGAACATGTATTTTTAGTCATCTTTGGTGGATTTTTGAGCATGATGAACGACTGGAAGTAGAATCCGATATACTAAATGGTGAATTGAGCATCTTTGACCACAAAGCAAACTTTTGTTTCCTTTTCGAGTTTTGATAAAAATGAAAAGAAACCATAGAATCCTCTTTAAACTCTTTTCAGACTCTCTAAATAAGAAAATATTGTTGAGCGCTTGTCTATTCTAGCTCGTTAAAGGATTGGAAATGACATCTCTCTCGTATTATTTTATGCTTTTTTGGGCTTGAGAGATTACTTTTACAAAAAATAACTTACAAAGCTCTCTTTTTGTCCCTTTTCAAACTCTATAAACATGAAAGGGACTGAATTTTCTTTGTCGTTAGACTTGTTAAAAACATCAAATAGTGACAAACTTGTCCATCTAGACAAGGCCAAGTTTCACCTTCGCTAGACTTGTTACAAGATCAAATAGCGATGGGTTCACCTGAAGGGTGAATTATAAAACAGGCATATGTTATCCTCCTCAAGATTGATAAAAATAAAGAGGTACTGGTCAGTAATGACTGGGGAAAATGGAAAACATCTTGAAAAACGTTTGGTAGTCACTCTTGAACATGACACTTTCACCTCATCTATGTGACTATTTGTGTTGGGTCATTCAGCTTGATGGTTATCACACTGTTGGTCTATAACACCATCCATCACTTTCTTTTTGTGTCAATGCTACCAATTCATCTCAATGTCACTGATATGTTCAAGAGAAGTCATCCAGTTAAAACTTCATTTATTGCAATACCGTAAACCTTCATTTTCATGACTGTCATTCTTGAACCTTATGTTGTCAGTCAATTCTCATCTACAAAAATAATTTACCTCGTTTACTGTCATAGATGTGGGATACATCAAGGCCCTCCTGCGACAAAGTTACTTCTTGTTGACATTAGCTCATCATCCAAGAAGTTGAATTAGAAACACCCCTTCAGTCCCTTGGAACTTACACACATCAATGGCAGGTTTCTCGCTTTCGGCAATAGGTTGACATCAATGACCTTTGACCAAAAGACTTTGTATGGTGTTCGACATCAAATCATTTATTCACATTATGTGAAATGTACTATAGTACCTTGAGGGTCATCATTATTATCGATGATTCTTCTTGTGTCTGTTAACAACTTACATCATTGGCTGGTAATCAGATGATGTCTCTCCATGTTCGACCTTAGAACATTTATTCACATGGTTAGACTTGTGCACTAAGTGAATATTGAATGAGATTGAAGACCATGGATCTAGTTTCATCCGTACAGGCTGCGATATATTCAAGAGTACCAAAACAAATGTACAATGGCCATATACAGACATCTTAATCATGGGTCTATATGTGTAGAAAAATGAGTCTATATTTGTAGACAACTATTTTATTTATGTACATGTAATGAAAGTTTATAAGCTGAGCATGGGAATGCCTCCCTCAGCTAGCTCATGAGAAAAATGTCAAATTATCATGATGTGTTGTATTGTAATTGATGTAGGTTGCCTTCCGTTTTGAAACTTCCTATCTTCATGATAAATCATTTCACCCGACATAGATATTTATGACCTCATGCTTTAGCGGGAAACTATTACAGATCCATTTGGGCATATCAACCCCAACTTATAGGTCGGTTTTATTAGGGCTCATCAACCCCTAATACAGTTGTTACATGCCCTAGAGAAGTTAATCATCAGAATCCCTTACTCCCAAAGAAGTTCCATCATAGAAAACATCCAAAAATTTCCCTTAAGGAGATCAATGCAGGAAGACTTCTATTAGGTTGCAATGCATTGCAGGAACTACACTGACTGAGTGCTATGCATCGCACTTAGTCCCTCTTTAGATTGTGATGAGTGAACATGGGTAAATTTTGGTGAGGGTTTGAAGATTACTTATCCATTGGAAGCCTCTAGAAGTTTCTCAAGTGCCATCTGCCCCTATGAGTTCACCCTTGGATGAAAAAGGGAATTAGGAAACATCAAACTCCTATCCCCTCTTTCATGGAACTAATTTCTAAAAATATAAAGGCCTTCATCATCATCATTGATGACACAACCTCCTTCACTCATCTATAAATAGATCACTCATCTAAGAGATCTAGAGGCTGAAAAATACTAATTTGTAAGGAGATGTTGATGGTATTAGAATTGAGTTTAAGTATTGTGATAATGTTGGAATGTCTTATTGTTCATGAGGTGAAGAAGGATTGAAATTGGAAGGATGACGTTGGATCAAGCTCGTGGGTTGTAATATTTCCTCTTATCAATAAAGCTCTTCAAGATTTTTCCCTTATGTTTGTGTAATCTATTAATGCATTCATATGTTTATCATGCTTTCAATTCCATGCTATTTATGAATAATAGATCATTATGATTTGACGGATCCATGTTTTTGTAATTGTGTAGGTACTTCCCAAGTGAGTTAAGTATGGAAAGGAGTAGCAAGATCAGTCTAGGGAGACAGACATCAAACGAGAGATCAAGCGAAAGTTGCTGGTTAGGATCTTATAGTCTTTCTCTTATCTGTTGTTTGTAGGAAAAGTAGTGAATTATTTTGACAATTGTTTCTAGGCTAGCTACCAAGCCTAGAGGGTTAGTTTTTTGTAGAAACATTAATTATCCCCGAAACAGAAACCAATGATGTTTGTATGATGCAACAAAAATCAATGAAAAACTAACTACATGAATGTAGTAATTCTTTCTTCGATGAAAAGAGATCTCTATACAGGTTCTACGAAACTTCTACAAAGCAAAGTAATTTTTCTCTTCTTTTCTTGAAACACACTTTGCACACCCAAAAACTAAAAGACTATGAATTCTTTAACAATGCAAACTACACTAATGCAAGATCTAGTGGAGATGCAAGATCCTAAATAACACTCAGAAAGCAAAAGCAATTGTTTATAACTAACAATGAGCCAACTTAAGTACTGAAGAGGATACAAATTTTGAACACAAAATTCTCTCCACAAATTGTAAAAGATCACAATTCACTTTCAACAATAAAAAGAAACCATAAACCAAACTTGGAAAAAGAAAAACAAAAACAAAGTTTTTTTAGCTCTTTTCTTTTTCAAATAAGAAACCAAAACAACTTTTTGAAATCACAAAAATGCTACTAAAACTCAAAAGATTGAGAAAAGAGCACAAGGATTCTTTGCAAGTTACAAACACGAAAATGAATGAGAACTTGAGCAAAAAGACTTCAACTTGTACAAAACGACCCAAATAGTAGCAAAGGGTTTGACAAACTTACCAAGAAGCTAGGAAAGAAATACTTCCAAATTCGTCAAAAACACTTTCAAAAAGAAAGAAAATCTATGAGGCCATTAAACAAACAATAGAAAAGTAGGTAGAATTGAAATCTGGGCTTGACACTGAAACTGAAAGCAATCTCATGTTCTGAAGGACCAAAACAATAAAGAACTTCAAGACGAAGTCTTGTCTGCCAAAACACAAATTACAAACTTGCTAAAGAAGCAAACCTAGGCCAAATGTTTTCAATGAGGAAGAGACTTCAAAACAGTAAGCTTGCAGAATAATTAAATTCTTCAAACAGATACTAACGACAGAGAGACTGAAAAGACCAGGAAAAAAATCTATTTGGGCTAAAATATTTGAACAAACAATGCAAAAATTTGCATACGTAACTGTGTGCAAACACAGGGACGTGCACATGCACTCCTGACACAGGAAACTCGCATATATGTGAGTTCACTTTACAGAAACAAGTGTTTATACACTACTGTAAACAAAGTAAATAGCACATACAAAGCTTTGTAAGGAAAAATAAAAAACAAAGTTTGATCCAAGAGATCAGACTTGAGGCCTGGGACTCTAATAGACCAAATAAGACTGTAAGTGTAAGAAAACCAAAGACTTAGCCCCGATTGAGAATGAAAAACCCAAACTACGAATAACAAGATTGTTTTCCCCAGTGGAGTCACCAATTCTGTTTCAGGTGAAAGCACCCTAGGGCATTGTGTTAGAACCCCAACAAAGTAGAAGAAAACTACAACAAGAAATACTCAAACAACTCAGGCAAGATACTTATATTATCAAACTATGTAAGAGTGACTGTACTCGGATTTCCTTCATTTGAATAGGTCTCACAGGGTTCAGACCCACTACAACAACTGATGTTCTTCAAACCTGAAAATCATTCAATTCGAACATACACAGTAGTATAGAAGTAAAGCATATCCATGAAATTGACTTTATATCATATAAACAAATGATTGATCATACATCAAAACGACATTCATATATGAATTAAAACATAATTTGATGCATAGACATAGTTAATTTAGGAAACAAGGGAACATTTCTTTTATTGCAGTAAGCTATAAATAACATAGAGAGAATTCACCTAAGTCTTTCTCTAGCTCCAAGAGGAACTGTCCTCCAGATTCACCCTATCCCATCCTTCAACAATATTCTTCCATCACCAACACCATGATATCTCAAGCAAAAGGAAGGATATCTATAATCAAGGAAACAAAGGTTTCCAGAAGCTTGGGGAAGTGCATGAGGCACAATGATTCATCAAACTCAGTCAGGGATAATCTCAGTATAATAACTCTATCTCTTCTCCTCCTCCTTAAGGCATTCCCGTAGAGGTTTATTTATACATCTCCCAATTAGGTTTTTAGTTGGGAAACAGTTGGGCCATGGGAAATAGGAGGTAATCAACAAGTAAAACCCGTGAACTCCGCTGAAAATTAAGGAAATTTAATTTTTTAAGTATTTTAACACATATACGCGGGTTGGGTATTGACTAACCCAGGTGTACACACATTTAGGTTAGGGAAAAGTAGCATACATGGAATAAAACACTGTTTTCTATATTTTTGGACCAAGTCTAGAAGGAGGGGTTGCCCTATCCATAAACAAAGCATCACATATACCAAGATGGTAAATGGTGCTATAACACATTTTTTCCAGTTGTACGAGACCTAGACTAAGAGACCTATACTACATAACACCCAATGGACGTGACCTATTTCATAGACAGCATACATAGCCCTAAGGGCACAAACAACCAGTCATTCTCATACATAGCGAGTAAGAATCTGTTTGAAATAATATTGAGAAGGGGGGTGAATCAACATTTACAAATCAATAACTTTTTCATTTCCATAATCATATTTATATATGCTACTTCAGTGAAGGGAAATTGCGTGTGCACACAATTGTTCTTAAGGTAACTAGTGTATATCCAGTGAACATATGATTCATTTAATTCATCATATGTTGATCTTTAATAAGTGCATTAGTACTTTATTAAACATTAAATAGTAACCATGTGCAGCAATAATAGAATAAACCATCACACATAAGAAACACACATGAACACCAAGATTTAAGGTGGAAACCCAATGTGGGTGAAAACCACCTGCTGCTGTCATCTTTGTCTTCTTTTAATAATAAGAAAGTCTATTTACAATCTTGTGTTAGTGTAGACTCATACCAGTACGCAGGCACCCACCTACAGAAGGCTACAACCTTCTCTCATTTTCTAGCTTCTACTGGAAGGGAGCTACAACCCCTAGCTCTTGTACTAGCCTATCTATTTACTACTACATAGGCATCGACCTACAAAAGGCTCCAACCTTCACTTGTTTTCCAGCTGCTACTCGAAGGGAGCTCCAACCCCCTGGCTTTTGTACTAGCCGATATGTTTATCAATATGTAGGTGCTGGCCTACAAAAGGCTACGACCTTCTCTCCTTCCTCCAGGAACCACGCTTCATTACTTTTTAGACTGGATACTCCTAGAATACAACACCACAATATAAAGGCCTCATTTCATCAAATTTTCATACTATACCCATCAACAAAAATGAAGCGCAAAATTAATGATTACTGCAATACAACCATCAAATGCATATACATCAACCAATCACTAAAACCCATTCATCAATGTCTGATATAACTGAAACCCAATCATCACTCTCTAATATAATTGAAACAAACAATCAATCACTGAAACCTTTGAACCTCTGACACAACTGAATCAAATAATCACTGAAACCTTTGACATACTAAATCATACAATCATCGAACCTCTGACACAGATGAATCAACCATTCATTCAAACTTAATCAAATTCAACCAAACAACTAGAATAGACAGATCACTGTAACCAGGACACAGATTTGAACCCATATCACTGTATCAACAACCAGAACTAATTGTAACTTAAAAAGGCATGTGTTAGAATGTATACGCTCATTCAATGAATCCAACCTGCATTTATACCCTACTTCCTTTACCCCAGCCTACGTATATCTCTAAATATACTGAGTCATAAAACTTTTGAACCATAAGCTGTACCAATCAGTGACATTTTGAAGATCTACTGTCATATTACAGAGTTCTAAATAGATAGAAACAAGGATCACCCTTCCTTCTCAATCAATCAATTAATCAAACTCAATTTCCTTATACATTCAGGTCTACTTTCAGATCTAAGAAGTCATCATTGACAAACATCAATAATATAGTAGCAAAACAACAATATTGATCTGAAAGTAGACCTGAATGTCTTGCATTTATTCATCATTGGTTTTCTCATATTTTTCAATGTTTTCTTCTTCCTTGCCATCCTTTATTTTTCTTCAGCACTTCCACTAACTCATTGACATTAGTTCTTTGAGTATCCGGCCTTGTCCTCCCCCTCTCGCTTTTATTTAGCTCCTTGTATTTTTCTTGATCATGTAAAAGATCCCACCTACTCATTGTATGACTGTACTATGACAAGACACAAACTTCTTGTTCCTGGTTGGTTAATTACATGCCTTGAATGGTTCAATCCTACCACTGATTTCCACCTTACACTTATTTCATCTCATTAGTCTTATGGTCAATTTTAAGTCACACCAATGTTTGATAAACCTTCATTTCTACAAATTTGGACACCTTCAATTAATCCTTCTAGTTGTAGCCAGTTGTCAGTTGCCAAGCCTGATCCGTCACAGTAACAAATTTTTCATTCCCAGCCTGATCGCTTTTAGAAGCACTCTCAAAGTATTGTTCCCCTGTTCTAGATTTGGACAGTTCTAAACTAGCTTGGATCTGTGACATAATCTTGATGTCTCTCCTTTGATGTGAGACTCTAATTCCATTCTCCAAGTCCCCCACCAACTTTAAGATTTCCATCCCTTTACAATCCTGGATCACCTGCATCAAATTCTGATATGACACCTCACTCTGTTTTAACAATTATATTCATGCCTGCAAAAGACCCTAACCAAGTTTGTTCTTTTGTTCTTTTCTTTTTTTGGTAGAAAGAGATCTCAAGGACATTAAAAATTCTTCAACGGTCTGGTTATGAGAGGAAGAGTTTTGCTTCTATAGCCAGAGGATAGAGACCAAGTTTTCTTCTTAAGACACATTTAGATATGAAAATTTTAAAATTTTCATCCATAGGCTAGCTCTCACAACTGCATATGCCTTCCTTACAAGGGAATTTTAGACAGGAAACGTGGAGAGGAATTTTGATGCAAAAAACTGAGAAATTTCGTGCAACACACAATCACACTGCTATTTTTGAATTACAGATAGACATGTCTCTAATTCTCCTACTCCAGACAGTTCAATTCACCACCTTTCAAATTATATCATGCATGGAAGAGTGTTTTCGAACCTACCTTTCTCGGAACTCCAAATTTGACGAAGGAAAGCTGAGGTTTCTCTATTCCAGAAGGCTGTGCCATACTTCCTGTAGAAGAGCCCCCCCCATTTCCTATAGAACACCCTTGTGCTTCTGAGTGAGCCCGATACGCTGGAGAATTTTTAAACAGGTCGAAAATGTTGGTGGAGGATGATAGGTTAACAGATTGTGGGAGCAGAGGATGCGTACTTAAGCTAGGAATGTTGCAAGTGCAAATTAATCAGTGGGTGGTGATAGTCAGGTGAGCATTTTTTTTAATTTTGGCGTGATTCGTGGCGAGGAAGTGAAGTGGCCAAGTGTACGTGGCCACATGTAGACGACAATGTTGTTTATGAACTGTATGTTTTCTACCTGTAATCACTGCCATCAATTTCACTGAGGTTTAAACGGTCACCACTTTCTGTATTTTTTAATTTTACGTGAGTTAACTATACACACATGTTGCATCATTTCCAGCGGAGCGCTAGAGACTGGACCAGGCACTATTAGGTTACTTTGCTAGCTTCCCGACTTAATCCCACCATTTCATTTGTTTATGCACTTTCCAAATCATATTGATGCAGATAGAGGAACTGGTTTAGACACATACCTATAAGTCAGCGTGCTGCTGCATCCTTTTTGCTACTGCATGCATTTGTTTCTAAGGTTGCATGATGGCTTTGTTGCTAATTCATGGCTATTTTTCTTGTGTAGGTATCCTCTGGTTAGATCCATGCTATAGGAATTTGTTTCCACATTCAGATATGCACCCTCAAGCTGCTGATGTTGGATTTCCACAGGACAGAAACTTGTTTTCACCATTGCTCCCAAACGATAGACCATATCAATTTGAAACTTTCTAAGCATGTTCCTATCATCATTACACACCTCCCATAGCAAAATTATGATCAATGGATGCACAGATTTCGAGAAAAATGGAAAATGACTGAAGATTACAGAGATCAATTTCTCGGAAACCATGCATCAGAATTCGCTGAAACTGCTTGGGTAGGTTACTGTCTCCCATATGCATCTCCCCATGAAAAAGGTTTTGAAATGGATGCATAGATATGCAGAAAATGCAAAAATGGCTGAAGGTGATGGGGGCTGATTTCTTGGAAATCGTGCACCGAAATTGGCTAAAACTGCTTGGGCATGTTATCATCACCACTATACAACTCCCCATGTAACAATTTTGGAAATGGATGCACAGTTTTCAAGTTAGGGAAAAAACAAATTTCAGCACCATGTATTTTTTTGCTTCCAAGTATTCTGTAGTTTTTTTGCATGGTAAGAAAAATGAGCTTGGGTTGTGATGCAGGCATGGAAATGATGGAGGAGGAGTTTGAAGATTATAGGAGGACTTATGAACCCTTTATGAAGCTTCCATGTTCACCAAACTGCTTTTAAAATCCATTTCCAGGCTTTTGTAATTTCTACAGGAACTTCCTGTAGAAAACACAGTTTTCATAAAAGAAGTACAATGAGGTGGAAAAAATGATGGAGAAAGGTGAGGGATGGAAACAGAGGTGTTTGCAGGCCTAACAAATAGATTCCAACCTTCATATGCCCCTCCAAAATCGAATTTGACTCGTTCGAGGGTTCTACAGGATGTTTCTTGTAGAAATTCAGAACTTCTTGTAGAAACGCCTGGAACTTCCTGTAGAAAAGCTTGGAACTTCCTATAGAAAGCCCAGAACTTCCTGTAGAAAGCTCAATCTTGACTTGAATGTGACCAAATCCTAGGAGAGGTGAGTGGCCATGGAGGGAGTGTCTGAAGGGATGTCCTGGAGCCTGGTACGGACTCCAACCTGCAATTATTTTACAAATATTAGGCCTGATTTCTTTTTTCTCTTTTTTTTTTTAAAACAACTAGGGCACCT
>APFE031039152.1:62000-72008 GCA_000404065.3 Pinus taeda
AAACAACTAGGGCGCCTCATGGAGGTTTTCACCCTAATTGCCTGCCCTGGGCGCCTCCAAGGGAGGTTTTCACCCAGGGATCTTATTCTCTTTTTCTTTTTCTCTTTTTTCTTTCTTTTTTCTTCTTTTTTCCAACCCATTGACCGCCTCATGGAGGTTTTCAATCAATGAGCCAATCTAAGGCACCTCCGAAGAGGTTTTCACCTTAGATTTTTCCTCTTATTTCCTTTTTTTCATTTTTTTTCTTTTTTCTTTTTTCATTTTTTTTCATTTTTTTTCTTCTACCCTACCCTACTTGAAAAACAAAATCGTTCTCAAGTATAATAATACTTCCAATGGAGCCATGTGCACATTGAGATTAGAGACAGAATGATGTGGAGGCTTGAAATGCATGCTTTGACAGGTATCTGGATTTCAGAGAACAAATGATTTGACTTTGAAAGGATCAAACACAACTGAGGAGGAGAATACTGCTGCAACTTAGTGACCGTCTAGAACCATATCTCAATATAGCTCTGATATCCTTGGTCCTTTTCCTAATCTGGATCATTCTTCATGTCACCTTCTATAATGACCTTCTCGTCTTCCTCTTTTTACTGATTTTTCTCTTGAGTACATGGAGGATTTGATGGTAACCATGAGGGAACTCTCTCGATCTCTGATTTTGATGTCTTCTCTTCATCAAGTTCAGCCCATGGTTCTTTGATCTCCTCCTTTGAATCTTCTTTTGCTGGATGTGGTCCTTCAATGCTTTCAATATAATCTCTTTCTTGCAATACTCTTCCTGAGCTATGGTGAATATCATTGATCTCAAGAGGATTCATTTGGACATGTTGTGCCTCAACTTTGCAATTGGGTTGATCTATTCCAATGTGCGGGGCTGGAAGCGGTGGTATGGGTAGTTGAGTGGGGGTGCATATTTGATATGGATGTGGATGGGGTTGTGGTTGGGCAGGTGGTGGAGGAAAAGGAGTGGGAGGAGTGTAGTACTGGGGCCTCCACCCCTGATGAGATTCATTCCACTAAGGTTATGGCTAAGCATAAGAGTGAAACGAATGAGCAACTAGAGAAGCAAGGTATTGAGGAGGATACGACCAAGGAGAGGGTGTGGACCAGGAAGGATGAGCAGGAGGACCCCAAGAAGGCATGGAAGTGGCTTGATAGGGGTCATAATAGGTCTGGGATGTCCGTTGCATTCCCTGCTGATAAGGTATGGGTCCATGTGGCCTCCTTTGGTTCATATAGTAGAATGGTTCAGTGGCTCCTTTGGCCCTCTGATAGGTAGCTTTAATTTCAGGAAAAGAAGGGCACTGATTCGTAGGATGGTATTCTTAATAGAAAAACACACTTCTATGGAGTATAATGGACATTCATTCCTAGGATGCTTTCTAGTGCACCTGGGAAAAAAGATGGCCAAAACCCTCTTGGCTTCCTCTTGATTCCTTTGGATCTGCAAGGTATTTAGTTGCATGGTAAGAAACAACCTCACCTCGCTCTTGAAATCTTCCATCTGATTTGCAAATTCATTTTTGGATAAGGTACTGCTCCCAACATTTCTGCTTATAGCCATTTGCTCCAGAGGAATGTTTTCTTCTTCTTCTCCCCTAGAGGTTTTTCAAATATTTCTTGTTGTCCACCTAGGGGTTCTTTAATCACAGCCATCGAAGAAGAGAGAAGGTTGGCTGTGTGAAGCAGTGGGGATGTTGTGCAATAATTTTTTTGAATTATCTCTACTCCTACAAGGCACGAAAGAAAATCTTTTTGGTTGATTTTTGTTTTTTTTTTCTACTTGTACCTACAAAACTGAAATAGATTGAACTGCAACTAACTATCTTGCTGAAATGAAAATGTGGAATTGAAAGGAAAGTAGGAAAGGACTAATCTATTTCGTTGAAATGAAATTGCAGGAATGAAATGCTAAGCTACACTTGTAGAATTGAAATTGCGGAATTGAAATGCTAATTTATGCTTGCAGAATTGAAATTGTTGAACTGAAATGCTAATCTATGAAAGCAGGAAATGTCTACTCTACTTTTGCGGAAATGAAATTGCAGAATGGAAATGAAATAAACTACTTAGCAGAAGGTTGTAGTAGAAAATAGAATAATAGCAGCAATCACCAATACTCTGATGCTTCCCCAGCAACGGTGCCAAAAAGAGTGTTGGGCCCCAGTATTGTAGCAATAATGCTACAACACCTGGGACTCCCTTCTTTAATTTTATCAACTCGATAGTTCATAACAAACTTGGAAGCGACGGTGTTGTATGCACAAGTAATAGCTCTTGCCGCAGTTGTCACTTGGTCAGCTGGTGCAAGTCCACTAGGGGCTTAAACCAACTTCTATGAGCTCTAAGAATAATATTTTTAACTGATGGATGAAAGCTAACTCAAAGGAAGCTAATCTACTTGCAAAAAGAAACTGAAAAGATGAAAGGAAATGTAAACCCTAGCAAACCCTAATTTTACCACCTAGCCCTACTGATGTGAAAAGAGGATGCAAGCTACTGAAAGAGATGCTAGTGACTTATAGGAAGGTAAAATGCATGTGTCTAATTTATTGTTATCTAAAGAAAACATCTTTTTGTATTTTTGAATAAGTTGACAGAATTATCGTGCATGTGCTTTAACTATTTTTGAATATGCAGAGGTGGATTTGTGAGAGGAAATGCTTGTAGGAGGTTGGGAAGGTTCGGAGAGGGCCTAAGGGGTCCCGAGCACCCTTCCATAGAGTTTCATAGAGTTTGGCTATCAAGAAACCACTTTTGTGAGCTTCTATAGGAAGTCTGCAGGGTTTCTACAGGATGTTCTGGAATTTCTACAAGATGTTTGTAATTTTCTACAGGATGTTCAGAAATCGGATTTTGGAGAACTGATGGAGGGAAAAGGGTGAAGAAGTGGGTATGGAGGTGAGATAAGTGTGTAAGGAGGTCTAGGGCTTGGTGGATGGAGTTGAGGAGTGGCGAGGATGGTTGGATTTTTTCAAGGAGAGATAGAACAATGATGCACAAAAATATGAGAATTAGGGCGAAGTGAGCAAATGTGGCAAATGTAAGGCAAGGATTCTAAGTAGAGGATAGAGAAGGTGGGATTGATGGAGAATGGGTAGATACAGAAGCATAACAGGTTCTCTGCAAGTTGTTTTTCAAACGACACAAACAAGGACTTGGAAAATCAAAGACCTAGCTACGTTAGCATATTCTGACCTAGATAACAGCAAAGAAATGGAACATATGTTTATTTGTAATGAAATTAGATGAAATAACTATGCAACTAAGCAATCATAAACCTAATCATGCAATCAAAAATGATATCAAGTTCGAAAACTAAGAATCCAAGACTACTAATTGCATGGCGAAACAAAGACAGTGTTTTTGTTGGCAGCAAGGTCACCTTTGTCCCAACTCACGATCCCACTAAGGGAGAGGTGAGATCAGAGGTGCTTGATGGCCTTTTTCTGAAGATCTTCCCTGTGATTAACCTATCAACTAAATCTGAACATGAAAATCCCTTTTAATCATCAACAACAATCTAAATAGCAAAACAAGATTTAAATCTAAATAGCAGATTTTATTCTAAGAATGCAGCAAAAACACATAAAGGTAAACAAAGGAGGTACCAGGCACTTGAGATTGGCCCAACCCCAAGAGCTACAGCCTCCTAAGGGAGATTAGAACTGGTGCAAATCTATATTCATCTTTATTGATCAAAAGAATAGTTACATTCCAAAAGTTGTCCACAAGGAAAACTTGAAAATGTGCTGAAATGCAGAGCTAAACTACTTCCTAAAAATGACTAAAAATCGAACTACAAACTAGCTAACTTCTGCCTACAAAGTGACTAACTGAAATGAGGCCCTAAGCCCTCTTATTTATACAAATTTAGGACCCCAATAGTCCTCCTGAACTTTATGGACTCGGCTACCCAAAACTTGTAGTTAACAGCAGTCCTACTTGACTTGCTTGGTTGCCCTTGTGATAATTGATTTGGTGGCCCTTGAACTCCAAGCTGATGGTGGAGAGTTTGAGGTAAGGGCCCATAAATGAAGGGGACACCTTCCTAAAAATCCTCTCCACAAATTTGGCTGCCAAGTGCTCATTTAAACCTTTGATTTTGTCTCCAAATTGACCAAAAAGACTGCATAAAGCACACATTAGATTTGTTGGCATAATGACTAACCCAATTCACTCTATTAGCATAAATTTAATAAAAAAACATGCAATAAACTAATGAGAATGGTGGATTAAGTCGAAATAGAAGGCTGAATGAGCCCATATAATTATCCATTTTTGGGGCTCATCAATAGGATATGCCTATGCCCACCTAGTTAAGTACTCAATCGCAGTGATGATGTACTGCGCACCCGTCTTCTTTTCTTGAGGTAGAATTCAACCCACAAAAACAACCGCCCAGTTCTTAAATGGTTGTAATGTCACCTGCAGCATCAGAGGTAGTTCATCCTTCTGTGATGGCCTGTTAGTCCTTTGACATGCATCACATGCCCTATAATATGCTTTTGAATCCTTATGTAGTGTTGGCAACCACAACCCAACACGTAGAACCTTTTGCATTGTTGCCTTCCTTGCATAATTTCCTCCTACAGATCTCCATGAGCCTCAACGATGATGTTGCTTCATTCAAAGTCAGGTACATAACGTTGCAATATTTTGTCTGACCCCACTTTGTACAAGTGTCTTGCAATGATGGATAATTCTGTCGTGCGCACCACTAACTCCTTCTTTTGCTGGCTTGTATACTCTTCTAGAGCAGTTCTTGTCATCAGGAAGTGTATGATATCTTCAAAGTGACTATCAGTGACATGCACTGCAAAGAGTTGTGCATCAGGCAAACCCTCCTCCAAATTAATAGGTTCCTCTTCCATTTCAATGCGAGATAGATGATCAAGTCCCATGTTCAGTAGTCCTGGCTTCACAATAACTTCAAAGTCATACTCCTGGAACAACAGCAACCACCTGCATATATCTCCCCCTAACATAGGATTGTTGACCAGGTATTTCAAAGCGAAATGATCTGTATACATCTTAAAGTGTTCGCCCAACAAATAGTACCTAAAATTTTGGAGTGTGTTAGCGCTTGAAATTTCACCTCAGGCTGAGAAAGGCAAACTCCAAGGCAACATCAAACCACTTAGCCTCGTAGCTAGCCCTACGGGGCAGGAGAGGGCTCTCTCCGGTCTATCTCAGCAAAAGGTCTTCAAAGGGCGGAGATGAAGAATGTGGAAACACTAATTTTAGGCTAGTAAACTGATAAAAAAGGTTTGATTTAGGGATTTTTAGAGTTTTGGTGGAAAATTTGGGAAAGGCAATTTTGGGTGCAGGGATTGGACACAGTTTTCGCAGGGGGTTCTTTGGGGCAAGGTAGGAGACTATATTGATTCCTTTGATAGATGTGGATGGATTAGAATGACTGGTGAGAAGCTAAGGAGAGCAAGCAAGCACCTTGAATTCTCCTTAAACAGCTGAAAACATTGATATTAAGCAAACTTAAAGGCAAAGCATAGCAACCATGAATTCTACCTTAACACTTCATTTGCCTAATTTGCAGGAAAAGAAAGGAAATGATTCACATAAAACACTTACAGGTACATAGAGAAACACACCATCAATACATGTAACCACAAGAATCCCAAAGAGGACTGCAAACCCCTGGTCTTCCTTAGCCAAAAATTGCAGAGATACAGTGAAATAATACAATGATAGCTTCTCCCTCAAGAGTCCAGCCATGAAAATGAGTATGAAAGTACATAATATAGATGATCTAACCTCTTTCCCTGCCTCTAGGGGTCGAGCTCATCCTTCTAGGAGCTGTTTCAACCACTTCTAAACTTAGCCCTAACAACTAGGCAGTCAAAACAACTTGCCTCTATAAACTAGGAAACCAATCCATTCATTAAATGTTTGCTATTTCGTGCATGAATCTTCTAGAAGAGGTAAATGAGTGTCATGGTAACATGAAAATACATTAATTACATCAAAGAGGGTGAAAAATCCCATCTCAAGTCAAAACTGGTAAAAGCTGGGCGAATTTCTGAGCTGTAGATGAATTTCCTGTGAAAACTGCCCAACATGTCGCGCGCCTCTGCCTGACATGTCGCGCGCCTTTGGAGCCATGTTTGGGGCAATTTCAGGTGGCCAAATTGGGCAAGCGTAGGCTTGTTGGAAAGGTCTGTGAGTCTATTTTCCAACCCAACTAGAATTTTTGGATTTGGAGTTCATTTGCCGTGTCAAAAATCAATTTTCCCAAGACAGCTTTCTGCAGTTCAAAAAGGTGGCAGAAAGTCAAATTTTGCACGTTTTTTGACTTTTTGGAGGCCCAAAACTTCACAAAATCTCAAGTCCATCCATGTGCATATGTAACTTTGCATGAAAAATCTGGAAATGTTGAGTTTTTGTCAAATGGAGTTGCCAGGACGACGCGTCTCACCGGGGGTGAGACGCGTTAATGAGCAAAAACCTGTAAATTGCCAAAAAATACCAAAAATGACCCAAAATGCTCAAAATTTTTTGAAATTTTTGCTGTGGCTGAGCTATTTAGTGCTATGCTCCTTCAAGGAAGCCTCGACCAAGATACGGAGGGGATCGGGCCTTTTTCTCCGTTTTAGTGCCTTTGCCAACCGCCTTTGAAGCACCTTCATTTTGGCCTTGCACACGTGCATCCGCGCCCAATAATGATTTTTCATGTTCCTTCTCTTGGTTGGCCTTAGCCAACAGCCTCTCCACATGTGCATTTGCCTGGATGAGCATGGACTCTCGGTCAGCGGGAAATGGGTCACTGGGTCTTCTTCGGTTCAAGATTCGGTCACTACGAATCCTCCATAGCTCATCAAGTGCTTTCTCCTCCTCCAACTGTTTGTTGCGCTGCTCCAGGTAAGTTGATGGTTCCATTGGGCACCCTCAAATCTCCTCTGTAAGGCATCATTTTCAGCTCTGAGATGCTGAATGATCTCCTTTGCCTCTTGGCTAGGAGAACTGGCCTCATTAAAAATTTACATACAGCCATATAGAGTGTTTTTCCTTGCACAATTTGATCATTACAAACACATTTATGATGTTTCCCAACTAATCCAGCAGCTATTCACAAGTTTGAAGGGCCTACCTCAAGCAATTTGATGAAGTAAAAGAGGCTTGAGAAATCATGAAATGATCTGGGGGAAGCTAGCTTGACATGTCGCGCAGCATGCCCAACAAGTCGTACCCCTCTCAACGTGTCGCGCCCGTTGCAAAATTCCACTATGTGAGACCCTCTGACATGTCGCGCACCTCCCAACAAGTCGCGCACCTAGCTTGACATGTCACGCTTTTTTCAGGAGGCTTTTAGAGGCCTTCCCGGTATCATAATCGGGCACAGGATAGCTCGTTGGAAAGCTCGTTGAGTCTACTTTCCAACCCAACTTGAATTTTTCAATTTGGAGTTGATTTGACCTGTCAAAAATCAAATCTCCCAAGACTGGTTGAAAAGTGCCAAATGAGGCTGCCTCAAGGAAGAGTGTTGTTGCAGTCAACTTTTGAATGCCTTCCTCAACCCCAAATTTAGCTCATGATAGCTCATTGGAAATATCTTTGTGTATAATTATCATTTTACACATCAAGAAAATCATTTGGCTAACCAATCTATGAGAAAACGTGATTTTCCCAAGGTCACTTTAGAGGTGTCTTTGATTCTCCTGAGGCAACGGTATTCTTGACATTTCTCTCAAACCATGGCACCTGTGCAAAAAGTGAAGGAGGTGTTTCTTATTTGGAATGTTTTGGACAAAAACCTCTCTCAGTTTCCCAAAATTCATCTTTTATTTCTCTGGAACATTATTTGAGTACGACTTGTCCCGATGTGTGAAACAAGGAATGTTGTCGAAATGGAGCGAAATGAAGGGGATAGGGGGCTTATAAATTCTTGGGAAAATTTTTGGGAGTGGGGAGGGATGTTAGGAAGTAGGGGAAAGTGGAATCTTAGAGATTGAGTGAGGGGAAGGGGTCCAAAAGGGAAAAACATAGGCCCAACCTAGAAAATTGCCAAGTTGTAGCTAGAAACTAGGGTTTGTGCAAAAATGAGGAATTTGGCGGGTGTAAGGGATGGGAAGTGTTTGATAAGGTACATGAAGGATAGGGGAAGGTGTATGAACCTCAGGAAACAAGTTTTGCCATTGATTTGGCCGTCCAAGAGAAATTAGCTTCAAAACCCTAGGAGAGGGAAATGAACTTGCCAAGGCACAACTGAAGCATGAACAAGATGTAAAATGACTCATTAGACACTGACATGATAATCAAAACCCTATGAATGATGATAGACTCAGCTGAATGATTACATGGACTGACAATTGGGCAAACCCTAGACCTAATGCCTAGTGACCAAATTTTGCTTGAAAACTCTTTGAAATGACAAAATTTGACCTTGACATTTCAAAATAACTTTGTAAGAGCATGTTTGATCACTGGAGGAAGGCTGGAGAGACTGACACTAACACTTTAAACACTCCCAATTTTTCAAATCATTTCATACTGTATACTCTCGCATCCACTTCGTCTTATGTAGTAGTGCTCACTCAGATTAATGATCAAAACTTGGAGGCACCAATTTCATTTTATAGTTCGAATCTTCAAGGTGCTGAAATTAATTATTTAGAAGTTGAAAAACAAGCCTTTGCTGTGTACAAAGGTGTCAAACACTACAAACCCTTCCTTTTAAAAGCTCACACAAAAGTTATAGTTCCTTTTTCAGCAGTAAGACAATTACTAATCCAAAGGGAATTAGGAAAAAAAAGGGCAAATTGGGTCACAACATTACAAGAATATGACTTGGAAATCAAGCTAGCAAAGATTGTCAGAGGCCAATGTTTTTGCAGGTTATTAGCAGGAGCATCCAATATTCAAGAATCAGACGATACAGAACACACTGAAGAAATCAATCAGATAAGCATCACTGATCCTGAATCACAATATGCAGATTTGATCTTCTATTTAAAAAATGGATATGCACCTCCTAATCTTTCCTATAAAAACAAACGTGCCATTAGATTAAAAGAAAAAAACTTCATAATTGTAGATGATGTACTTTTTAGGCGAAATTATGATTCCATTTTATTAAGATGTCTAGAAAAATCTGAAGCATAAAAAGTTTTGCAGGAGCTACATGACGGTCCAGCAGGAGGACATTTTGGAGCTGATACAACAACCCACAAAATCATTCATACTAGATATTATTGGCCCATCCTATTCAGAGATACTCACGAATATGTAAGGAAATGCCGAAGTTGTCAAATCTCTAGTGGAAGACAAAGAAAACCAGCCTTCCCTTTGCAACCAGTCAACATTGAACAACCTTTCGAGTAATGGGGATTGGATATCATTGGGGAAATCACTCCACAATCATCCAAACAACATAATTATATCCTTACTGCTACTGATTACTTTACTAAGTGGGTTGAAGCAATTCCTTTAAACACAACAAACTCTGAAGTAATTATAGAGTTTTTAGATCAATTCATCATTACCAGGTTTGGTGTCCCAAACGCTCTCGTTTTCGATAATGCATATTATTTCTCTGGAAATTCTATGTTTGAGTTCGCTATTAAAAGAGGATTTAAATTGAAATATTCTGTGAATTACTATCCCCGAGGTAATGGTTTAGTAGAATCTACCGATAAAAATCTAGTTAAAATCTTTAAGCGAACTATTGAGCAGAATCATAAAAACTGGCATAAATATTTGATATTTGTACTATGGGCTGATAGAATAACACATAAGGCTTCCATAGGTACTTCTCCATTTAATCTTGTATATGGAAAAGAAGCAGTTCTACCAACCAATTTATTGCTTCCTTCTCTAGCCCTAGTGCAGTTTATTGAAGAAAGTCCCCCATCTTCTATTCAACTAAGACATGATCAAATCTTAAAATTAGAAGAAGAAAGAGAAAAGGCCAAAATTATTCATGCAAAACATCAACAAATTATCAAGTCATCTTTTGATTCAACTTCATCCAGTTCAAAACAATTA
>APFE031039163.1:0-22315 GCA_000404065.3 Pinus taeda
GACTCTTTGGGTAAACCCAGAAATGGACTTTACCTTAAGAGGTATTATGCTTAAATGATGGGTATGGAGAAATTTTTAGTTAGGTTAGGTTTCCTTTCTAGTTAGGTTTTCTTTCTAGCTGGTGTGTTTGTTAGTCTAGATAGTGTGCTTAGCTTAGAGAGTGTGTTTTCGTCATTATTCTGGCTTATCTTGGTTTTACTCTTGATATTTCAGATGTCCATGCCTCTCCAAACGTACATTGGAATTTGCTGATGGTGCTTGTCGTAGTACACGGAATATCTCTTCCGCAGCTTGGGTTATCTATTCGCCCTCTGACGAGTTAGTTTCTATGCAAGGGGTAAGCCTCGGTCAAACAACAAACAACATTGAAGAGTATAGTGCAGTGGTGGAGTTATTATCTGAATCTATTTCATTTGGGATTCGGAGTTTGATAGTAAGTTTAGATTCTGAACTCGTTGTATTACAACTTAACAGAGTATACACCATTAGAAATATAGTTTTATTAAGATTATTTTTGAGAGTGCGTCTCTTGGAACGTGAACTTGACTATATTGAATATCAGCATATTCCAAGATCTTTAAATACATTAGGAGATGCAATTTCTTCTCAAATGTTAGGTAGACATGTGCGATAATCATACAAGTAAATTTAAAAACATTTCATAACATGTTGAACAAGACGAGCCAGTAATAACGATATCATATATATATAGGAGTGTGTCAAAAAATACATCGTCCTCGATCATAGGTTGAAAAACACCTTATGATCGGCAAAAATGATAGGTACAAAAAGCAAAATGTCATATGTGACTACAATAAGCGATCATCCCATCGCTGGTGATGATCTCGATACGAAACCATTGCACGGACCACCTTACAAAGGAACCTCCTAAAAGGTCTGGGGACTCCAATCACGTAGCACTGAAGTCGACGAGGGATGTCATCTATGCTAGTCTCGGGAATGTCCCCTGTCAAGCTCTCTAGGTGGCTCTCCAACTCGGCCAAGGTCTCTACTGATTCGTCCTGTGGGGCTGGAGCCGGTGCAACTGGTTGCTTTCTCTTGAAAGGCCGGAGAGCGGCTAGTCGCTGTGGGCCCACATCTGCATTTTGAAATTATTACTATCAGTTCTGAGATGATATAAAAATAAAAAGATATTAACATTAGGAAAGTGTTGAAAATGATTACCTGAGTCGTCCCACTTCTCTCCTGGAGGAAGAGCCATGTCTAGGTCTCCACGAAAGTCAACCCTAGCATAAGGAAAATCCTAGATAGAAAAAACCTGGTTCTCCAACCATTGGGAATACTCAGGTTTGAATTAGACGACCTCGGTCCCCTCATCAGGATGACGGGCCATGACTACGACCCATCGCATCAGTTTGGGCTCTTGGGGAAGCCCAGCTCCAACTGTAAGGTGCTGCAGGATAAGCATAGGAATCCTCTCCAGGCCAAAGCTCATGACTAAAGCTCCATAACCAAAAGTCTTCAGTCATCCGCTCTTGGCCCTTGTCAATTGGCCCTTCACATTGGCCAACACAGCATCGCACCAGTTGAAGACAGTGCCCTGAAAGCAATCAACTGCCATACACATCTAGGATCCAGTAGCAATATGTAATGCGGCAGCTCCGCAAAGTCTAGTAACAGTGAATGTAATCACCTTGAACTCAGGAAGGGATATGGTCTTTATGTCTATCCCTTTGTCTCTAGACTGGCTATTGCAGTACTCTAACCGGAGACTATCGACAGACTGGCCACCTGCCCTAGTCCCAAACAGAGTCAAGTCAACGCCTCTCTTAGGCAAGCCAGTCAAAAAGTATATATCCGCCAGCTCGATCTCGAGCTGGTGGCCGCCAATGAAGAAACACTGGTCCTGGACGCTCCATCTGTAAACCATCCACTACAAGAAATCCACCTGAGCCCTCATGCCAGGAATGGCCCAGTATTTGTATAAGTTGCACGCCCTCAAAGCATCAAGCGAAGGTTGATGATTCCATGAGGCAGCATCCACGTCCTCGTGCTCTCGTTCGCGCCAATCTTGCATGGTGTACTACCTACATCAAGCAAAAAGATCAATTAGAAAGCTAAAATAATTTTTCTTTGGTCCATTTTTGAGAATTTTTGGGTTAAAAACCCTCGCGGTGGTGCCCGCACCCTTCCTGTTGGACACAATGTGTGGGACCGCACTTTGTCCACATGGAAGGTGCGGGCCTCAAGCTTTTTCCCAATGGAGAAAAAGTCGGGGTTCGCAGGTTCGCAGTGGTGAGCCTGCATACGCCGAGTGTGGGTTTTTTTCTTAAAAACCCTCCTAAAAAATGAAATAAAAGACTAAATTGAAAAATTAAACGGTTAAAAAACAAGAGAAGGATGATGTGGATTACCTGGAGAAGGAGGCGTCTGATTCTGACGGTTGGATTTTCCGCAATCCTCTCGGGAAGTTTTCAGAGCAAAAGCACTATTTCCTCACCCAAATCACAAATGGTAAAAATGAATGGTAGAAACCCCTTTTTATAAGTTTTTTGAGTAAATAAATTGCAAATTTGTTTATGTTTCACTTTAAAAAGGTATTATTGTGACATTTTTATCTCTTTCAAGCAGGTATGAGTAATGTTTGTGTTTTTGTGCAAGATAACAGGATTATTCAGGCGAAATCTATCATTTTCAACCAGAGTCACCTTTAAGCCCTTTTCTGACACCTAAAACATGAAAAGATTACCGAGTTTTTCTTTTAAACTCGTTAAAACGAAATTAAAAGACGGTCGATTTACAGCTCTTTTTCGACCGTAAAAACATAAAAAGATCGCCGGATTTTTGTCATTTCAAATTCAATATTGGTTATAAAATGACGTGTCCTTGGTTACTTTTTTAATTTTTCGGATCAAAGACACTAATAATGAAAAGTAATCCTTGGTCGTAAAAGATCAAGCGGTTCTCTCAAGTATTATTTTATACTTTTTCGAACTTGGGAGACACAAATTTATGAAAAAGTCAAACCCTGGAGTCTTCTTAAGTTTTTTCAGACTCTCTAAAAATGAAAAACGCTGAGTTTCTCCTATACTGGACTCGTTAAATTTCGACAGTAAAGGACCTATTCTATTACAAACAGGAACAAACCACTCCTTCTTAGGGTTCGAACTTAAACTAAGTTGGACTCACCCGAAGGGTGAGCTTATAATCAAGCATATGTTATCCTCCTCAAGCTTGTAAAAAATAAAGAGGTACTTGCTAGAAATGGTGGGGGAAAAGAGAGAAAAGTGAGTCTGTTTGTCATACTTTATAACCACTCTTGAACACGACACTTTCATTCACATGTGTTGGGAAATTCTTTACCTAACAGTTGATCAAACCACATTGAAAGTCTTCAGCCAGTTTCTTGGTATTAACTTTGGGTCAATCATCACCAAACCATATGTCGTATCATTATGTGTTCAAGAGGTCAGTGCAAATAAGCCATTCATCTGCAAAATGTCTGTCATCCATCTTAACCATCCCTGAGTCAGTCCTTGCAACTAAATTTCTTCAACTTGATCTATGATTTTGTGTTGCGGGCTTGCCTACGACGGATCAATTCCTATGGACTTCAGCTCATTATCTAGAAATATGATCTAGGAATCGTCAGTACCTTGAGATCTACATGCCTCAATCGCAGGTTTCTCGCCTTTGACTACAGTTTACATCATTGACTTTCGATCAAAGGATTCCATGACATGTTCGATATCAACACATCTTATCACATTTCATGGATTGTGCTAAGTACTTTGAGATCCATTGTCACTATTGTTGTTTTCTCTCATGCTTGTTAATAGTTTACATCATTGACTAGTAATCAAGCGGTTTCTACCATGTTCGACTTCGACACATTCAATCGCATGGATAGAATCGTACTGTTTCGGGACGTAGAAATGAAGACCCTGGATCTAGTTTCCACCATCCAGGTTGCGAGCAATTTTGTATTCATTATATTATGGACTATTCATGAAGGGATGGCTGCATCCATACTGTGTCCACATGTGTCTGTACTTATGATGTGTTACGATATCATTCCTATATCATAGCAGTAGTTAGTCTTCTAGTCAGTTTTCAGTCTCCTAGTCAGTTTTTATCTGAGTATGGGAATGCTTACCTCAGCGATGATATGATCTCATATATATATTTTGCATTGAATGTTTTTACAGGTTCCAACCGGGCTCTCCGCAAGATGATTCTCGAAATGATAAAGCACTTCACTCTTCCTATATGATAAATGAAAAAATCCTCATATACTACAGACTTCGCACTTTAGGGGGCAATATGTTACACAAAAATATCGTCACCTTGATTATTTGCAGTCAGTATAGGTCTATCAGCACCTATACCAGCTTCCTAAGCAAGTCTCAAACCTCAACTCTTCAAGACAAGCTTTAGAAATGAGAGAAAGATCAAAAAAGCAATGTAACTCTAGTTCTGCACTTTCTCTCACTTTTTCCTGCAGGCCCGCACCTTTTGTTCAGGATATCTGCGTACCTATACGCTCTGTATGTAAAGGGGAGGGTGCGTACCCCTGTGAAAGTCAAGAGAAGCAAATTTTATCTTAAAAATCTCACTTTGGGTTAATTCTAGAGATTTCTAGAAGGATTTGTTACATGGATTGTTCTCTCCAAGTGGTTCATGCATCCCATATGAGGAGGAACTAATCCCTTGTTAAGAGGAGCTATCCCTTCGAAGGAGGATTCTATCCCTTTGAAGGAGGACCTGGTAACTGATCTCCATTGCACTATAAATTGAGGCATTGGGTCAGTGGCTGGAAAGGTTAGAAGCTGAACTTTTGAGGGTAAATGCTAGTGAAATCAAGACTTCCTATTTGAGCTTAAGAGGAGAGATCAAATAACTTTTTGGCTTCATTGGGGAGTGAGTGAAGCTTGTCAAAGTAGAGGAGACTTCTTGTTGGACCCTGGGAGGAGCTTGTATAGCATCAAGGAAAAGGTTGTAAGGTTCTTCTCCTTTTGAATTAATACAATCAAGCTCATTTTTCTCAACAAGTATCTCATGTTATTTGTTTCATGGACTCCTTGACTGTCATGTTGAATATTTTTTATAATACTGGTTATTCAGGTGCTATTTAATCGTTTGCCTTTTTTGTGCTTGCAGGTTTGTCACAAAGGAACTTACTTGGATCAAAGGAGCGAAGGCATCTCCAAACTTGCGTTGGACATGAGGTAGGCCTTAAACACATTTGTTTGTCGTTATTTATAAAGCGCATTTAGAGAAAGATAGTGTCTGGTTGGTTTGTTTGTCATTAGGTCTTCATTATATTCTAGGAAGGTCTATCTTGTCCGCAAGATCGACTCATTCCGCGTGACATGGCTAAAGGAGCTACATGGCTAAGCGAGCTTTTAAGTGATGTTACCCCTTTTCTCAATTTCGCGTGAACAATGATTAACATTGTATTTGAATTAAATAGTATTACTACTACAGTAAATTCCGTATGTCAACCATTGTTTACCTTATAATATTACTCCTCCTTTCGCTAAACTATGGTAAATGATTATATTACTGTTTATCTTAGTGTATAGATAACCCTCTACTACTACTATGTATAGATAACCCTCTACTACTGGCGGGACCAAGGTTCTGGATGCATCTTATGCTTTACAACTGTATGCCATTAACCTCGAGATGGGGCCATCATCAACGGTTCTCCGCTATGCGTCCTTATATAATGGTCGAAAGAGTAACCCTAACTCCAATGGTAACAACCATCTGCTGCTCTAAGATCTCGGTGCCATTCTCCCATTGCCAGGAGGATTTATTAGCCTGTAGCTTGGCTCTAACAAACACTGGGTATCAAACACTGGGTATCAACTCCTTTAGCTCAAGTTTCTATTTCAAGAATCAAGTTGCAGCTCCTATGTTGGTGTACATGCACTTAGACTAGTTGTGTTGGTGTACATGCACCTAGATTAGCTCCAGTTAACTTATTGCTTGCATGTGGCACATGTAAACATTAACATAAGATAAAGCACACTTAGATTTAGTTAGCTTTAGTTATTGCATGTACAACTAAGTTTAACTTAGTTTCTTTTATGTATTTATTCTAAAACTAATATTGAACAATCAATTTTTCATTCTTTTCTCAATTCTTGCTTGCTTCCTTCCTTCTCTTGCAAGCTTGTTTATTGTTTTGTAGATCTAGATCTGTGTATCTCAAAAATATTACATGGTATCAGAGCATTGGGATTTGTAATCAGTGCACAAGCACATTTATTTGCAGTTTCAGAAGATTGAAGCAATAACAAAGAATGGAGTCTAAATTGGAGTTTCCACAATCGGCAATTCTCACTCCATATAATTATTTCGAATGGAAGCCACAGATTCAACTTCATCTCAGAAGTAGAGGCTTATTTCGAATAACTATGGAAACGGAAGTTGAACCAACATCGGCAATGGAGAAAACAAGATATTTCAATCGCATGGACGTGGCCTTCGGCATCCTATGTTTATCTATTTCTCCGGGACTGCTATTTCATGTTGAATCATGTTCAACTCCAAATGAAGTATGGAAAATTTTGGAAGGATTGTTTGCAAAACAGGATGAAATGCAAGGTCACATTCTCGAAAATGAGTTAAACTCATTAGATCCGAGAAACTTTGAGAACATTCAATGTTTTTTCACAAGGTATAAAGCCTTGTTGGTTCAGCTGAAAGGATGCAGGATCGACAAATCCAAGCAAGAAAATCAGTTGATTCTTTCCATTTTATGAAAACTTAGTCCAGGGTATGCATTATTCGTCTCTACATTCCACACAGTCAGATCTGCAACTGGTGCAGCTTGGAAGATGCCCTCACTGGATTCTTTTATTCACTCTTTGATGCATGAGCAAGATAAGCTCATCAAAATGGGCACACTTAAAAATTCCAAAGCGCATGCACTTATTGTGCATGCAAAAGGAAAGGAAAATTCCAAAGACCATTAGAAACGAAAAGGGAAGAAGGATCCTGATCCAAGAAAGGGAGGACATCCCAAACCCCCTGATGGATCATCTGACTCAAAGGAAAGGAAAGGAACGAAAGGGAAATCAATGTGCAATTATTGCCACTGTGGTTTTCATCCTGAATTTGCATGCATGAAGAAGACTATAGATCTTATGGCGCAGACACTCGAGCAACAAAATCTTGGAGACCACATTCCTGAGAATGCTAAGAAGAAGTCTGGAGAAAAAGCACCAGATCCACGAGGTAATGGGGATGCTTTGATTGCTCTTCATTTTGCACCACAAGAATGTATCATCAATTCAAGAGCTTCACATCATATGGCTTCTTCAAAGGAATCCTTTTCTTCTCTACATGCATGCTCAGGTCCTCCCATTCTCATGGGGGATAATTCTGTAGTTGTAGCAACTGGACAAGGAAGAGTGCAATTCGAAGATGGAGGTTTTGAAAATGTCTTGTATATTCCAAGGCTTTCTGTGAATCTTCTCTTAGTGTATCAGATGACACACACAGGCAGCGGAAGGAAAGTGGAATTTACCCCAAATTCCGTGAGCATTTAAGACATGCAAACCAATTTGAAGATTTGTTCTGGCAAGGTAAATGATCAATCTCGTCTGTATACATTTTCTGATTTTGTTCCTCAATCAGATTCTATTTTGCTACTTACGCATGCAAATGAAGAAAGTAGGATTTGGCACGAGAGATTGGGCACTTGAATTTCAGATATATGCAACAAGCTTAGTAAGCAAGGGATGGTCAAAGGATTGCCACCTTGAATTTTCAGATGGTGTTTGTAATGGATGTGCTCTTGGAAAGCATCCACAAGAAAAATTCGAGAAGGGGCATGCATGGAGAGCCTCTTCACCTTTGGAACTTGTACATAGTGATCTCATGGGTCCATTTCCGGTGCTTTCAATGAGGAAAGCAAGATATGTGTTGTCATTTATAGATGGTTACACGAGATTCACTTGGGTTTACTTCATGAAACTCAAGTCTGAAGTTTTTCAACATCTAAAGATTTTCAAAGCGCATGTAGAAAATCAGTCTGGAAAACGCATCAAGATACTCCGCACAGATAATGGGACGAAATATGTCAGCAAAGATATCAAAAATCTTTGTGATGAAGCAGGCATATAGTTGCAGCATACAGCTCCTTACACTCCACAGCAAAATGGCGTGGCTGAAAGGAAAAATCGATCTTTGAAAGAGATGGCTAATTGCATGTTGCATGCAATATCTCTTCCGTCGAAATTGTGTGTTGAAGCTATTAATTGTGCCTCATACATCTAGAACAGATCTCCTCATAAATCTGTTACTGGAAAAACACCTTTTGAGGCTTGGACTGGCATGCAACCTAAGTTAGTCATTTCTGCATTTTTGGATCTCGAGTATGGGCCCGCATTCCTCCAGAGAAGAGGAAGGCTTTGGAGCCTCAAAGAAAAGCATGCATGTTTGTTGGATATTCTGATGAAGTCAAAGGGTACAGATTGCTTGATATCCACACTGAAGAGCTCTTTTTTGAAAAGAGTGTAAAGTTTGACGAAGATATTTCGCATGCACCAATAGATGAACTTGTTACCAAGTTTCCATCACCACTCATTGATGAGTATACAGATGAAACTTCAGACCAACATTCTGATGACAATGATTCTCTTCCTGTGACCCCTGTTAGACCACCAGTTGTTGAACATCGAGATCATACTTCTGCACATAGTTTGGAAGATTCTGGACCGCCTTCAACACAAAAATGGCGCAGCATGAGTGATATCCTTGATAATCCTGCCTCTATCCCTCTGTTTGAGGAAGATCCGCAAGCACTCTTAGCTATGGAACCATCCATGCCCATGCATGCTTATATGATGCATGGATCTGATCCACAAACTTATGCAGAAGCAAATGGGCATACTGAATGGGAAGCCGCCATGGATGAGGAATATAACTCTCTCATTGAGAACCAGACTTGGGATTTGGTTCCGCTACCTTCAAATTACAAACTTGTGAGATGCAAGTGGGTTTACCGGACCAAGAAAGCATCAAATGGCCAAGTTAGTTGATATAAGGCACGATTGGTGGAAAAAGGTTTTCAGCAAGTACATGGTGTTGACTATGATGAGACTTTTGCTCCAGTGGCAAAAATGGATTCCATTCAGCTAGCTCTCTCCATTGTAGCAGCAAGAGGATGGGAGGTGCATCATATGGATGTGAAGAATGCCTTTATTCATGGTGATCTTGAGGAGGAAATCTACATGGAGCAGCCACCTGGATACATGCAGAATTCATCTCTGGTATGCAAACTAAAGAAGTCTCTCTATGGCCTCAAGCAGGCACCTAGAGCATGGTATGCGAAGATGGATTCTTATTTGTTATCTCAAAATTTCATACGCTGCAAATCTGATTCCAATGTTTATTTTCTGAAGAAAATTAACTCCTTGTTGATCATAGTACTCTACGTAGATGATCTTTTGATAACGGGTAATTCAGCTTCTGTTATTACTAACATCAACACTGCATTGCATAAGCGGTTTTCTATGACCGACATGGGCTTCCCAATTTTCTTCCTTGGACTAGAGATTCATCAGCGTGATTCTGGCATTACCATTTATCAACCAAAATATGCCAGAGATCTTTTGGCACGATTTCACATGAGTGACTGCAAGCCAGCAGCCACAGCTTTCTTATCAGGGATAAAGCTTGAGAATGGCAAAGACACACCATTGGTTGATTGCACATTGTATCGCCAGCTTGTGGGAAGTCTTCTTTATCTCACTCACTCCCGTCCTGATCTCTCCTATGTTGTCGAAGCAGTTTCTAGATACATGCAGGAGCCACATGAGTTAAACTGGAACGCTGCAAAGCGCATCCTTCGATATGTCCAGGGGACAATCACTTATGGGATTCATTATGCATCCAATTGTTCTTTGAATCTCATCGGGTTCATAGATTCAGACTCGGCTGGTGACACCATTGATCGCAAGTCTACTTCCGGTTATGTACTTAGTTTGGGATCCGGCCCAATTTGTTGGTCAAGTAAGAAGCAGGCTGCCATTGCTTTATCATCAGCAGAGGCCGAGTATAGAGGAGCAGTCAATGCCACTATTCAGGCAATTTGGCTACAACATTTCCTATCTGAGCTTGGGATTAGTGTCCATCATCTAACTGTCATCTGGTGCGATAATCAAAGTACGCTAAAGTTTTGCAGAGATCCAGTGCAACGGTAGCGTACCAAACACATCGAGATCCACATGCACTTCATTAGAGAACTCATTCATGATGGGATCATAGATCTTCAATACTGTCCTAGTTCCGAGCAGATTGCTGACATCTTCACCAAGACTTTCACTGAGCAGAAGTTTTGATTCCTGCGAGATCGTCTCGGGGTGAAGGACACGACTGCCTAGCAGTTGTCTTTTCTCTACTTTTGCATTATATTTTGAGGGGGGGTTTTCTTCCCACTGGGTTTTCCCTCTTTCCTACTTTTTTATGCATTGTATATGGGTACCTAAAATGGCCGTGTTGCCGGGACTCATTTTGCATCACACTCACCTAAGTTATACTTAAGGGGGGGTGTTGGTGTATATGTGCACTTAGACTAGCTGTGTTGGTGTACATGCACCTAGATTAGCTCTAGTTAACATATTGCTTGCATGTGGCACATGTACACATTAACATAAGATAAAGCACACTTAGCTTTAGTTAGCTTTAGTTATTGCATGTACAACTAAGCTTAACTTAGTTGATTTTATGTATTTATTCTAAAACTAATATTGAAGAATCAATTTTTCATTCTTTTCTCAATTTTTGCTCGCTTCCTTTCTTCTCTTGCAAGCTTGTTTATTGTTTTGCAGATCTAGATCTGTATATCTCAAAAATCTTACATCCTACCCCTTTGGTGGGATAGAAGAAAGTATGACTTTTTATTATCATTGTACCGTGCTCGAGACAGTTCTCCCCATTTAGGCAGTGAATGGATGGTTGAAGGCAGCGATGGAATCACTATCGTTTTACATGTAATTGAAGGTATAACGAAGTTGGTTTCATTCCACATTATGTTCTACCCATTTTTTTTTAATGCATTTTATTCATTTGGGCTCATGAGGAATGACGTTGCGGCCACTAGAGGAAATTTATTCATACCCTTCTTGATCTGGAGAGTATGGCTGAGTATGGCTCGAAAACCTGCTTCAACCGCTTCCAGATTAGACGCTAGCACACTCTGTGCCGCAACTCTGGCTTTCTCCGGGTAATGTGGACAGTTACGCACATTTCCGCCGTCTGGGTTCAGGGTTTAATTTTTGATTTTTCAACAACTAGCTTTCGGTTCGACTCTGTCCTATTAGAATATAAGTCGATACTAAATATTCTAGCCGAGGGTTTTTAACAAAATTGTACCGAATACTGTCTTCTTACATTTAAGAAACATTGTTAATTGTCTATTCTTTAAGTTAATTTCGCCGTAGCTGAAATGAATACTCCATGCGCTGGAGTTTTGTCGGATATTTAGGTTATTCAATGAGGGTTTACTACGATGTCTATGACACTGCCTTCGGTGTACAGACTTCGTTGGGATTTTATGCTCTCCTGTTTGATATTGACAGTGATTCTCAGGTTCGGTTTGAGTATGCAAACTTGTTTATATAGTATTCAATATCTAGATGCTTGGTGTTATTTAGCATTGATTTGCATCTTTGCCACTTGAGGTTATCTACAGTTTCTTTTTCCAGATCCTCGCTAATTGACAGAGCTTCTTTGCTTCTATTATTAGTGTTTATGTAAATTGAGATTTCTTGTTTGAGCACAGTAAATTTCTATTTATTTCAGTAACTATATCTAGGTCGTCTCTACAATTTATTTTCTGCAAAGAATGACACAGTTTACTCAGAACTATTACATTCCAATTCTAGTCATGTTTTATGAAAAGAGTTATACAGTTTATTCAGATATATTACAGTACAATTGTTTTCCTATAATATACTTATTTCTGTCCTTCCTAGTTTCTTAATTTCATAAACAACTGTTAGTGAAAGATAGGCATCATTAAATTAATTAACCCATTAATTTAACAAACTTATATATAATCAATAATAGATACTTATCTTTAGTTTGCAGCAGTCAGTACAGAAATTTGGTCCAAACCTTGGAAGAGAAATGCCGAATCCCTCCTAACGACAAGATCAATGTTCACTGAATCTCCCCTCGAGCTAACGACAAGATCAATGTTCACTGAATCTCCCCTCGAGCTACTTTTCACATGCAGGAAGCTAAATTTTCACTGCGACAATCTGGTGCGACTATCTGGTCGTAACAAGACTTAGTCCAGTTTAGCCTAAACAATCCGTTTAGGCCCTTCCACAAAGATTCCATATCTTCATAGTTCTTTTACTTTCTTCACCTCAGTTACATCATATCCTCTCGGTTCTTTCATTTACAATAAATCTTCAAAAAGTAGTTATGGGTAACTACGTGCTAACATGTGAAAAATATTAATATGTAATTGGCATTGTGCAAGGATAGTCGCGAATTAATAGCATATGTTTGTTTTGTTGCGGTAATTGTTACCGGAGACCTCACAAACATATTTATAAATAATCAATGAAAAAAAATATATATCCTTTATGATCTATGCTTATAAGTATATTAAATTTGAATTCTATAATATTTTTAAAAGCTAACATTAATTTTTATAATTAATTAATTTATGAAAAAAATATTATTGCCATATTAATTTGTTTGTAATACCATAATATTGACTCCAACTAAAAATGCTTTCACCACCTTAACGCACATGTCTATCGCGAGGCTGCCTCCCCTCCCGTTATTCTTGCGTCTTCGTCACTTCCTGCCCAATATAGGGAGTTTTCCTTTTTACATTTTAATCTCATTACAATACATTGATAAAATAAATACAGCACATTCAGGTTTCTTTTGTTTCAATTCTGTGAACTGTAAAATAATGTGTAACTTGAGATGAATTGTAGAATAATGAGTAAGTTGAGAATATCCGTGTTAGAAAGCCGTTTTACATGAAACAAAACGTATATAGACGTTTCGCACCGCATTCAGGTTTCTTTGGTATCCAATTCTGTTAAATTCAAAGAACATTTAAGTATAATCGTAATTCCACTTAACTCTTGGACTTTCATGGTATGTATTATAATAGTGTGTCACGTGATTTGTTGGATGGTTGGTCCACGCAGTCACCTTATCCTGGCAATGATGCATTTGCTCTCGGTTTGTAAACCATATTGACCTAATCCTAAAATGTTGTCAGAATTGGGTCAGAAATCATTCAAAAATATGATTGCTTATTATGGACTTTCGATGTTTTTTATTCTAAATTTGGACTGAATTAGGCTAATAAAAAATCCCTATGATACTGAAAATCCTCAATCTCAAGGGGATTTCATCCAAGACGAAAATGGAAGGGCAGTTGAGTATATTTAATGCGGCAATGATGCATTTGCTCTCGGTTTGTAAACCATATTGACCTAATCCTAAATGTTGTCAGAATTGGGTCAGAAATCATTCAAAAATATGATTGCTTATTATGGACTTTCAATAATCATTCAAAAATATGATTGCTTATTATGGACTTCCAATGTTTTTTATTCTAAATTTGGACTGGATTAGGCTAATAAAAAATCCCTATGATACTGAAAATCCTCAATCTCAAGGGGATTTCATCCAAGACGAAAATGGAAGGGCAGTTGAGTATATTTAATGCGATTAAGGGGATGTCAAAACAAAATTCGAACTATTGGTTAATCGTAGTAATTCGATATGTGAGGAAAATCTTGGTCCATACAAAACTCCAAAGTCTCACCGCCGCAGTAAAATATGCGTGTAGCTCGATTAAAGCCAGGGGAATTACATCGGATAGGGTAAGAGGGGGAGGAGTTGACTTGAATTATAATTGTTAAATTTCAAAATTCTAGGTGTAATAGATATTTTTGATGGTGTTAATCCATTTTCACCACAAAAAACATTTTACAAAATTTTTAAAATTTATTTTATCCAAATTCCAGTAACTTTTGACCGTCCAAGCAATTCCTCAGAAAAACGATTCCGATTTCAATGTCACTCCTATTTCAATGCGTCCGTCCAATCTGTTGAAAAAAATGCACGTTGCATACAAAAATCAGGAGAAAACACGTTACAGAACCATATCCGTATGGTCACAAGCCGAAAGTCTCTCCATCATCTGTAAATTAGGTTAGAAATTTATTCAGCTTGGATTTCACGTGACCTGTAATTTTAGACGGAAAGGCTGGCATCAGACTTCTATATATTGTGGGTTGGAAATTCCGTGCTAAATTTGTTTTGCGAGTTAAAATGGGTTGAAGTTTAGTTTTTTTTTTTTTTTCCTAAAATATTCTAGGATCACACTATGAATGATTGAATCTTATTTATAAAAAAAAATAACCAATATCGAAAATCTCCATAAATACTCAAAATCTTTAAACTAGATAAAACTAAAATATAACACCCAAAACCATTTCTGCACCAAATGGTTAGGGAACACACAGCAGAAACATAAGCAAAACATATGTACAATAGAAATCATGAGATATCGAATTTAACGTGGTTTACCCAACCAACCTCGGCTACATTCACCAATCAAAGGCATCGGCAATCTTACATCCACCAATCAAAGGCGTCGACAATCTTATTATTCAAAAGGAGATTACAACACATAATTCCTCACACCCTCTCATCTCAAATATCCTCTATGAGCTTACATTTTATAGTTGGGCGTAGAAAAATGAATCATAAATTCTCTCACAACAAATATTGGATGCAATAACTCCTCCTAGAGCTAACTTAGCAACAAATCCTATTGTTGTCACATACATGAGATTTTTTCCAAAATTAATTAACAAAAAATCACAACAATCTCCACCTTACAACAATTAGCGATACCCTGTTCCTTTATTATTTTATCTTTTCTGCAAGACAAGATAAGCCAGACACCAACGTAGCTTCTCTAATAAAACTGGTTTCATGAACATGTCTGCATAGTTCTCCTTTGTATGCACTTTTTCAAGAGAGACTCTCCTTTTAGTGATAACCTGTCTTATAAAATGGTACTTGATAGTTATATGCTTTGATTTACTATGATAGGCCGGATTCTTAGCCAAATAAATTGCACTTTGACTATCACAAAAACCTACCAAACTCACCAAACAAACCTTTAAACCAGATCGCTTCTTTGCAAGCATGTGAAGCAGCTATGTAGTCTGCTTCAGTAGTGGATAAAACAACAATGTTGTGTAGCTTTAACATCTAGCTTATAGCTCCACCTGCAAGAGCAAAGACATACCCTGATGTTGACCTTCTCTTATCCCAATCACCTGCAAAATCGGAATCAACATATCCGCAAACAAATTCACTACTCTTGTTATAAGTGATACAATAATCACTTGTGCCTCTCAAATACCGAAGCACCCATTTCACCGCTGACCAGTGTTCTTTTCCTGGATTTTCCATATACCTACTGACAATCCCAACTGCATGTAAAATATCTGGTCGAGTACAAAGCATCGCATACATCAAACAACCTACTACATTGGCATATGGAATTCAAAACATATATTCTTCTTCTTCATTTGTATCAGGACATAAACTAGAAGAAACCTTAAAATGGGAAGCTAAAGGGACTAAAATAGGCTTCACATTGTTCATACCAAACCTCAAGAGTATTTTCTCAATATACTTCTGTTGTGATAGCCATAGCTTACCATTGCTCATGTCTCTGAAAATCTCCATGCCCAAAATCTGTCTTGCTACTCCTAGATCTTTCATATCAAATGTCCTAGCCATCTGAGCTTTTAACCTGTTGATCTCTATTATGCTTTTGCTTTCTAAAGGCATATCGTCAACATACAACACTAAGATAATGAAGATGCCATTATTTAATTTCTTAAAGTAAACACAATGATCATATTCACTTCTTATATAATTTTGACTCATCATGAAAGAATCAAATTTCTTGTACCATTGTCAAGGCAACCGCTTCAGACCATACAATGATTTCTTGAGCCTGCAGACAAATTTCTTGTTGCGATTTTGAACAAACCCTTCTGGTTGTTCCATGTAACTCTCATCATCTAAATCTCCATGTAAAAATGCAGTTTTAACATCTAGTTGCTATAATTCTAAATCAAGTAAGGCAACTAATGCTAATACAATTCGAATTGAAACAATTTTTACAACTGGTCAAAATATCTCATAAAAATCAATGCCTGCTTTCTGAGAAAAACCTTTTGCGACCAACCTTGTGTTGTACCTGTCTTCTGTATCATCAACACCCCTTTTCAATTTGTAAACCCATTTACATCCCATAGTTTTTCTATCTTTAGGAAGTTCTACCAGATCCCATGTGCCATTCTTGACTAATGCCATCATCTCGTCCTTCATAGCTTCTTTCCACTTTTCACTTTTAAAACCTTCTACAGCTTCTTGATAACATAAAGGTTCATCATCATTAGCGGTTAAAGCAATTGAAGTAACATAATCATCATACCTTTTAGGAGGATGTTTGATTCTTGTGGACCTCCTTGAAGATGTTTCTGGTACTTCCACAATTTGCTAATTATTATCTGTAGGAACTTCTTCATGATCTACATCTGAAACATGTTCATGATCTGCATCCGAAACTTGTTCATCTTGACTATCATCAGTATTTCAACTGGTTTCAAACTGAACGTGTTGAACCTTAGATACATTATCCTATTTCAATTTATCATCTACATCTAGATTTTCAAGTGAAGATTCGTTAAATTTAACATCTTTGTTAATGATGATCTTGTGAATAGTAGGATCCCACAATCTGTATCCCTTAGTCCCATCACCATATCCAACAAAGATATATCTTTTTGATTTAAGATCTAATTTAGAACACTGATGTTTCGGAGCTAGAGCATATGCATCACAACCAAAAACTTTAAGTTTACAATAATCACAAAGATGACCTTTCCATACCTCTTGAGGAGTTTTGCATCCTATTGCAGTTGATGGTGATCGATTTATCAAATAACAAGTTGTAGAAACCGTTATGTCCACAATTCCTTATGCAAATTGGCGCTACTAAACATATTTCTTGCTCTTTCTAAAAGAGTCATGTTCATGCGTTCAACAACTCCATTTTGCTGAGGAGTATATACAGTGGTTTTATGTCTTTTGATCCCAGCATCCTTGCAATAATTATCAAATTCCTTTGAAGTAAACTCACCACCATTGTCAGTTCTTAAACATTTAATGGTTCTTCCAGTGATGTTTTCAACTAATGCTCTAAACCGTTTGAAAACTGTGAATACATCAGACTTCTTCTTTAACATGTAGACCCACACTTTTCTAGAAAAATCACCTATAAAAGATTCAAAATATGACGATCCTCCATATGAGGTTGTAGGAGATGGACCCCAAACATCAAAATGGATATAATCAAGGATTCCCTTACTAGTATGTTTTCCAGTTTTAAACTTATGCTTGCTTTATTTCCCAAATAGATGATGTTTGCAGAAATCTAACTTAACAGACTTTAAATTAGGAAGTAACTTACGATCAAATAAAAGCTTGAAACCTCTTTCGGTCATATGGCCCAACCTTTGATGCCATAAACGAATAGAATTACTGTCGTTTTCAGATAGTGTAGAAACATGATCTGACTCTGTTCTTCTTTCTAACTGAAAAAGATTTCCAACTTTCTTTCCTTTCATTATTAGTAAAATTCCTTTATAAACTTTCATTACTCCACCTTGAATAAAAGTTTTATATCCATTAGTGTCTAGTAATCCTAGTGAAATGAGGTTTTTTCTTAGTTTAGGTACATGTCTTAGATCAGTTAGAATTTTATTTGTCCCATCAAACATTTTAAGCTGGACGCTTCCAATTCCCACAATGTTACATGTGACATCATTTCCAATATAAACTACTCCATCATTGATTGATTTATAAGTTTTAAACCATTCTCTATGAATTCACATGTGATTTGATACACCAGAATCTAATAGCCAATGTTGATCATGATTAAACAAACTAACTAATAACACTTTATCACTCATACCTAAAATGGATGCCAAACCTGTATCTATCGTGTTTGCTTCTTTCTTCTCTATCGAAAGAAGAAAGAAGCAAATGTCTCTTCCAACAGTCCTTCTTCAAATGTCCTGATTTGTCACAAAACCAGCCCTTTACCTTACTCTTCTTCTCTTTCGATTTTCAACGCGAGTTGTTGTGCTTACTGAAGTGTCTTTCTTTGGAACGACCTTTGACCATCATTGCTTTTGATGTAGAGGTTTTTGAATTTGAATTCTTCCTGGTTTCTTCGAACCACAAAGCTCAAACAACATCATCAAATTCAAAGGATTCTGATGAACTAAGACTTATAGAAGTAACAAAATGATCCCATGACTCAGGCAACAAGCATAATAAAGTTATAACTTTATCTTCTGATTTAAATTTTACTTCTATACTTTCTAACTGCACCAGGAGAGTATTAAAGGTATCCAAATGATCAGTAATAGATGTACCTTCTTTCATGTGCAAACTGTATAACTGTCACTTCAGAAGAATCCTATTGGTTAAGGATTTTGTCATGTACAACTTTTCATGCTTTGTCCACAAACCAGCAACAGTTTTCTCTGACACGATGTTAAACAAAACATCATCCGCCAAACACAGTCAAATGCCACTTAATGCTCTTTGATCCAAGTCACTCCATTCATCATCTGTCACGGTGTAAGGTTGTTTCACTTTTCCCAACAAAGCCTTCGTCGTGCCTTGTTGCACGAGTAAATCATACATCTTCACTTTCCAGATGTCAAAGTTGTTTTCGCCATTGAACTTTGCGATCTCAAATCAAGCACTTTGAGTTTTTGCCATGTTGTGTCACACAAAATCTCCAATTGACACTTTTAATAAATGAAGTTTTTATTTAAAAACTGCCCTACATCAATAAAATGCCTTTGCCTTACAATATAATGCCTTTACCTTATAATAAAACGCCTCTGCCGTATCATGTCATGGCATATTACAATTTCAAAAAATCAAAAAAACTGATACATATAATGCCTGCCGTTTCACCAAAGCATGGGAGAAATGTAACGAGTCTGGGAAAAGGGAAAGGAAATCACTAGCAAGTTCACCTACTAGTTACGGGTCCTTGAAATGGATTTAAAAATGCATATAGACATACCACATATGCTCCAAGAACTTGAAGACTATACACCCAAGTTTAGAGCTAATCAGATCCGGACGTTTTCTTCTCCACAACGAATAACAAGAGCATTTTCAGCGTGCTGCATTATCTCCAGCGTCAACGAAACAAGCTCAAAACGCTTCCAAAGCACAGACTTCGAGCAAGGAAAGGCCAGAAAGATCTATCTCATAGCTAAATCGCACCGGTAGGAGAAAAAGAAAAATGATGGCCAACCGCTGCGAGGGAATATAGAAGCTCTGTGTAAGGCTGCATAGCTAGTTCAAGCTCTCAAAAGCCTGACTCGTTTTAGAACATGGACGGCCAGTTCTACACCTGCGGGGATATGGCAATTCCCGCGATCCACCCAGCACTTTCCTTTCTAAATCCTTCTTGGTGTCAGGATCGCGTAGATCATTGTAAACATCGTAGTCATAAATGCGCTCCCATGTACTCCTTTGGCCCGTTACGTTTCCTCTCAATCTCACCAACTCTACGTTCTGCATCTCCTTCAAAGAGTTTTTAAAATGACTGAAAGCTCTGATACCAATTGTCAAAGAACGCACAGCAGAAACATAAGAAAAACATATGTACAGTAGAAACCATGAGACAACAAATTTAACGTGGTTCACCCAATCAACTTGGGTTACATCCACCATATAGAGGCATCAACAATCTTATTATTCAACAGGAGATTACAACACATAATTCCTCACACCCTCTCATCTCAAATATCCTCTGCGGGCTTACATTTTATAGCTCAAAGTAGAAAACTGAATCATAAATTCTCTCACAACAAATATAGGATGCAATAACTCCTCCTTATGAATAATTGGAGCTAACTTAACAAAAAATCCTATTGTTGTCACATACATGAGATTTTTTCCAAAATTAATTAACAAAAAATCTCAACATAAACACTAACACTGACATTATTAATATACCTAATGTCCCGGAGCAATTCTTCCTTCTTTTAACTTTGGCAGTTCCGTCGGAGCGCTATAGTATATCACGCAATGAAGAATGATTGAGAAATTTTAATTTAATAAATTGTTTCATATTTGAGATTTTGGAGAAGAGAAAGTGTTAAAAAATTGGAGGTATGAAATATCTAGATATTGCTTATAAGAGAGTTTAATAAAGAAATGAAGATTACATTAAACATTGTTTTCAAAGAAATGAAGATTACATTAAACATTGTTTTCAAGTCTAGACGTTTTGATTCATGAGAAGTTTTCCGTTAAAGGAAAAATGATATCACATGGAATCATAAAAATATAATTTTATTGAGCCAATTAGTCAATATGGTTGAGTATAGGTTTTATAAATATTATTAAATTCAAAGGCTTATTCAATAATTTAGCACAAGGAATGTGTAAGTTTGTTAGTTTATATTTTTTAAAATAAAAAATTAAATTAAAAACATGTTTTGAATAAAAAATAATGTGGGTTATATTTAAAAAATGGAATATTCAGTAAACTAATAAAAAAATATGCTTTTGTTTTATATATAATTTATGTAATTTTCAAAAATATAGTTTAAATAATGAAAAATAACATATTATATTTTGCATTATAAAAAAGCTTGTTTTGGAAGAAATTTGATCCCTTGCGTTGATCTAAGAAGCTCATTTTACAACCGAGTATGAGAAGATGTGTAAACTTATCCTACACCGAAGCATGTATAAGTTTTTTTAAAAAAATTAAAAAAATAAAAAATTATGCCCTAAATAGAAAAATAATGTTGGCTATAATAAAAAAAGAATATGGTGTAAAGTAATTAAAAGTGAAAAAACAGGTGAGTAAGATTTGAACCAAATATCTAAACAAACTATTTGAAGATCTATGTTAACTCCTTATATATTTATATATAGAAAATGTTTAAAATAATATTTAATCGTGAATTATGTATATATTGATAATATCATTTAAAATATAATGTATTATATGGAAAAAATTACGGTTTAAATATTTATTTGGTCTTATATATATTTTATATAGACTTCAAAAATATAATTTAAATAATGAAAAATAACATATTGTGTTTTACATTAAAAAAAATTAACACTTTAAAAAATTTGATCTTTCTCAACTCAACTCATATGTAATCCTGATAAATTTATGCTAATCAATTTTATTTTTGATAAAGTTATGCTAATCAATCTTATTTTTGATATTTTTAAATATATGTAAAATGGTTTTTCTAATTTCGAAGAAAATTCATGTTTACCTCACTCAACTCAATCCAATCCTTACATGTTTCTAACTATACTTCTAATTTTTCTTCCTGGGGGTGTTTATAAGTCTTTTTAGTGTGATGATTTACTTTGGTTATAATTTTAGTTTTGTTTTGACAAATTTGGTGGCTGATACTATGAAGTTGATTGTAATTGATTTAATATGTAATTTATATTCATGTTTACCTCAGTCAACTCAATTCAATCTTTACTGGTTTCTATTTGTTTTTGGAGTGTTTATAAGTTTTTAAGTGTAATGATTTACTTTGGTTATAATTTTATTTTCGTTAAGACAATTTTGGCGGTTGGTAGTATCAGGTTGATTGTAATTGATTTAATATGTAATTTATTATTTTAAAATTTAGGAGGTATTAAGAAGCAACTTATCTAGTTCAGATGCGTCCAATATGTTGAAGAAAAAGCTGTACGATCCATACGACAACGCCTTACAGCGACATGTCAATGAAGTAACCGAAAGTCTGCGTTCTTATCTGTAAATTAGATCCCAAATTAATTGAGCTTGGATTTCTTGGATTACTGGTGACTTGTTAGATTAAGTGTACCGGAACTGTGCCCGTACATCGTTTTTTTGTTTAAGGTCGGGAGAATATTTAGAGAGTTGGATCAGAAGAATCGGGCACCGGATGCCGTGCATGGGCTTCTGCTCACGTGACTTCTATTCACTCAGATTTTGAAAACCACCTTTCTCCAAACTCAAACATGAATAAGAAGGAAATGGAAACATGAATAAGAAGTGAATGGATGTTTGTATTTTCATTGGTTAATTAAATAAGTGTTATTAATCAAGTTAAAAATTATTTTTATGAGGAAATTTGAATAAAAAATTATTATTTATATTTGTCAATGATAGCCAAATTAATTATGTTTATGGGAAAATCGAATCCTATAATCTTGTTTTGAG